>APFE031724969.1:0-10580 GCA_000404065.3 Pinus taeda
ATAGTTCAGAGGCATGTAGCTGCCACATCTCTTCTCAGAGATAAGCTACCATCGCCCTAGCTGGTTTATTTCAATTTCCGGTTGTAAGCATATTTCAGTATTTTCCATTAATGAAATGAAGTATTATTTCCGTTGCATCTCTATGTTTATGGTTATCTCTGCAATTTGTGCATTCCTGTTTAAATCCGGATCAATCGTTTGAGTGGTTGGTTATGCCTTTCGATCTTTGCAACACTCCAACTACGTTCATGAGAGTTATGAATGATGTTTTAAGATCCTTTATTGATGAGTTTGTAATTGTCTATTTAGATGATATTTTTATATTCAACAAATCACGAGAAGAGCATGTCAAGAATGTGAGGAAAGTGTTGGATGTCTTGAAAAAAGAACAGTTATTTATGAAGATGTCTAAATGTGAATTCGAGAAAACTTCCTTAGTGTATTTGGGCCACATAGTTGGAGGGGGTGAGCTGAAGATTGACCCCTCTAAATTTTCGGTCATTGTGAATTGGCCAATACCCAAATCAGTCACATAAGTAAGGAGTTTTCTAGGAGTAGTGCAGTACTAGAAGAAGTTCATTGTCAATTTCTATTCCATAGCAGCTCCACTATGCTTTGACTAGCGTGAAGGTTGTCTTCCAATGTGGAGGCAAATAGTAAAAAAACATTTGATTCTTTAAAACAAAAGATCGGTTCATCCCCAATTTTAGCATTGCTGGAATTGAAACGACCATTTGAAATACAAACATATGCAAGTGACTACGCCATGGGTGCAGTTCTTTTACAACATGGTAAGAACATTTCATTTCATTATGAGATTTTTAATGGTGTTGTTATTAACTATCCTACATATGATAAAGAGCTTTATGCATTGGTGCAAAATTTGAAGAAATGGAAGCATTGCTTAATGGGAAAAGAAACCATCATTCACACCGATCATCAACCTTTGCAATATCTGCAATCTCAAACAAAATTACAACAATCAAGACACTTTCATTGGATGGGATTCTTACAACAATTCCACTTGGTAATCAGGTACAAGAAAGCTATTTATAACAGAGTTGTTGATATGCTTTCTAGACTGGTTGTTAATGTAGCCATTTTACTCAAGAAACATTTTGTTTTTCCTAAAAGTTATGTTGAACAATATGCACATGATGTTGACTTTCAAGAGGTATATTCAAACTTGAGTCAAGGCCACCAAGTTGAGGAATTAGACTACCATGTACACGATAATCTATTGTATCATTTGGGAAAACTTTGTGTTCCACAGGGAGAGAGAGTAAATGTCACAAGGGAAGCTCACACTTCTCTTATTGCTGGACATTTTGGTGTAAGTAAAACAGTGGCAAATCTTCAGAGGTATTTTCACTAGCCTCATATGCTTGAAAGTGTGTCACATTTTATCAGAGGTTGTTCATTGTATGTAGTCAGTAAGCCTAATAATGGGAAACTAGGATTGTACACACCACTTCCAGTGCCTTCACATCCATGGGAAAGTGTTTCTATGGATTTTGTAGGAGGTCTTCATTTATCAAGAAAAGGTCATGATTATTTATACGTAGTTGTGCATAGGTTCAGCAAGATGTGCATATTAATGCCTTGTAAAAAAAAATTGCAGCTTGACAAACAACTCACTTTTCTTTCAAAATGTATGGGTTCATTTTGGATTACCTACTTCTATTGTAAGTGATCGTGATTCCCGATTTATTAGGAAACTTTGGTCAAATTTATGGAACTTGATGGACACCAAGTTGAAGAAAAGTACAACCTTTCATCTGCAAATAGATGGTCAAAATGAAGTGGTTAATAGGACAATTATTCATTTTCTAAGAGGATATTGCAGCAAACATCCCAAGTTGTGGGATGAAAGGTTGCATTATATTCAGCGTGCTTACAACCGAGAAAAACACTCTTCTACTCTAACTTCACCTTTTGAGGCATGTCTTGGTTATTTGCCTAAATCTCCTTTGGATTTCATCTTTGAGAAAGATGTAGTTGTATATGGACATAGCGACATAGACAAAGCAAAGAAATTCATTGAGCAAATTCAGTTGATTCACCAAACAGTTCAAGAACAACTAGAAAAGATTCAAGGCAAGTATAAGGCAAGGCATGATAAGCATCATGTGGATCATCAGTTTCAAGTAGGCGAGGAAGTTTGGATTTACATTAGCAAGGAAAGGCTTCAAGGTGAAGGTAAAACACTGAAACCAATCCGTTATGGTCCATTTAAAATTCTGGAAAAGATTGGTAATAATGCTTTCAAGCTTGTTTTGCCTTCATATATGCAAATTTATTCTATTGTTAATGTTGAAAATTTGAGATTGTATGAACCTTCTTTGATTGAAGGTCAAGGATAAAGTGTACAGATTCCATCAATTGAATATTATTCTCCAGAATTTCTTGATGAGCTCTAGCGAGACACCATATTTGACAGAAAAACAAGGTCATCAAAGAGGGGAAATTTTGATTATCTTCAAGTGGGTCTCAAAGGTACAAATCCATCAAAGGAAAAATGGATTGAAGAGGGGAAGGTGAGAGAACATTACCCTCATCTGTTCAACAATTGAATATAATCTTTTGGGGTCCAAAAGTCTTCCAGTGGGGAGGAGTGATCAAGTGCTCAAAATTATGCTAAAAAATCAAAGTGTCAGAATGTTGTTAAACATAGTTTTAGATCAAAGAGCTTGTCATTTTGAATCCAATGGTGTGAACGACACTCAAATCCGAGCTCATATGCAGAAGTTAGAGAAAGTCAAATTTTAGGTTTTACTTAGACACGTGGCAGGATTGGATGACATGGCAAAGGTGCCAACGAATGGGGAAGTGCCTAGTGGCAGGTTTCCATTGGATCCCACATATCTCATATCAAGCAAAAAAATAGTGTTCATGGCTTAAGAATCGATCCCCAGCAGTGTCAATTTGTGATTTGCGATATCGCATATTGCAAATAAGAAAGTTAAGGAAATCGGTCCCGGAGCAGTCAGGGGTGCGATGCGACATGTCACAATCACAGAGTTAGGTTGTGATTTGCGATAATCGCAATCGCATATTGCACCAGTACCCCACCGATATATATGTTACCAAGGACTCCACCAATGGGATTTGTAGACGCGATATCATTTAAGAGTTGTAGTTTATAACTCATTGGGCCCGCCGGATCACCAAATTGCATATTGCAATGTGCTAAGTCTCGAATATAAGAATCACCCCTAGTAAAGATGATTACAATTTGTGACAGAGCTATGGGACTGTCACCTTTTCCATCGGACCAACCACTTTGTATGTGACCACTTGGCGTTAACCGCGAGATAGGCGAGGAAGAGGGCAGGATCACCGATTTCGACGGAATTGCTAGAATTAACTCCAGATAATGAATTTAGCTGGTAGTAAGCCAGATTTGGAGGAGAAAATTGTGGAAAGACTGACAGAAGTAATAACTCTTCAGTTTTTTACTAAATTGGATGCAAAAAGAGGTTAGATAAGCATTTTTTAGTATTTTGAACTCATTGAGATAGGTTTTAGAGGCATTTAAGCATTGTAAACACACTTTTGTTGTACTTTTGAGCATAATAGAGAGGCCCAAGCATTGCAAGCTAGACCAATGAGATGTAGCCTAGGAGGGGTGAACTCCTCATCAAATCTCTGTGTTGTGTGTTGTATTTTAATGTTCTTTGTTGCTATTTTGTTATTGCTAAGCATATGCTTTATGTTAAATTGCTTATAACATTTACATAAAAAAATCTCATGGGAATCAGTTAATTAAGAAAAATGGTGAATCCTTAAGCACTTGATAAGAAAATGATAACCATCTTGGGTTTTATTCTGAATAGGGAATTAGCACAACATTACTAATCTGCTCCATTTCATATTAGTTACACAACACATAGGCATACACACGCCTCAACAAAAACACATGCAATCTATTCCATGAGCATACAACACATATTCTGAGGGAAATCGAGTCTTCTAGGTAGGCCACAACAATTGCCAATCTCCACTCTTCATCCCCCTTTCTCTCTTCACACTCCATCTAGGAATGTGCATGAATGAAAATTCTCCCCCCAAAAAAAATATTCTCTTTGGGACTTTTCTTCCCCAACTTCTCTTGCTTGTTGACCCTCTCAATGCAATATATGAGGGTGAGCCTACAAACTCATCCTCCACTTAGGAGGCCCATTTCCTCCATTCAATGTCTACATAATAGTCTCATTTAATTAATAGAGATTTGGGTGATAAAATAAATGTAAGGATTGGGGTTTACAAGCAACTCATATTCCTCGGTCCTATCAATCCATGTCCACTTCCTCAACGAGTAAATGTGTTTACATTTCCGCATTATTTACATGAATTACAATTCATAATAATATTTATAAGAGGGATTAACTACAAGGGATGTCACACACAACCTCAATGTTCTTTCCTTCTTCTTTAAAAATAATACCGGTGCTCCCTGGAGTGATATGTTGGGTCTAATATATCCTTTGTCCAATATCTCTTTCAATTGCAGTTTCTGCTATGCCAGTACTGGTGTTCTCATTCGATATAGAGCTTTGGATACTAATGTTGATCCCAATAGTAATTCAATTGAAAAGCAATTTCCCTCCTTGGTGACAGTCCTAGTATCTCTTCAGTGAACAAATCGCTAAAATTTTTTGTTATTGGGTGTTATCTGACTGGGTCCTTATAAGCCTCTAATTTTCTAGTCACTTGAACAAAAAACAATTTACACCCCTTCCTGCTACACCTTCAATTGCAATGTAGTGATTCACTGAAATTTCATGGGTTTTCTCTTTCCTTGCAACATCATCTTTTCTCCTTCCTCATAGAAACACTCTATTGACTTGCTGAAGTAGTTGACCTTGATTCTATGGGATGTAGCTAGTCCATCTTGACTAGTTCATCATACAACCCCAATGGAAATAGGTTTATATCTGCATTCATGGGCATGCCATCTATCATGACTATGCATGATTTCACCACATTCTAAGCATGTTTCTTAGTCCTAGTGGCTAGTTGAACCAACCAAGAGATTTCATGTGTTGTGCTCTACAACACACAATTCTCTCCAACTTGTGGACTTATGTAACTGAAATTTGAGTTGCGTTCAATCAAAATTGAAAAACACTAGTTATTGACCATACCTTCCATCTCGACCATTGAGGCTTGATGATCAACTTGTCTAATGTCCATCATTGCATAGATGCATAGTATTCTCTGAGAAACATTATTTACTATCTTTGCTTCCTGCAAATTGTATAGTTTCATGTCATCCTTCTGTCACTAAGGATATTCTCTCCTCCTATGGATTTCTCTGCAAGTACAACACTTCATAGGCTCTCCTATAAAACCTTTGGCTTGCTCTCTTATAGGCAGAGAGAACTAGTCTCTACCAACAGTAGTGGATCTCTGCTTAAACTCACCCTTGATAGGAGTTGGAAAATTCACATTCCTTCCTCCAAGCTATTATCTTCCAAATTGTTTCCCTTTTCCTTTATAGTTGGGTTTTCCTTTTGCTTTTGAATTAGTGTGGGACCCAGTCTCATGCTTAGATATTTCATAACAATGCTTCATCTTCCTAGTAGAATATTCCAAGGTTTTAGGCTCATCAAATTCTATTGAATCCCTAAATTCTTGTGGCAACCCATTGAGACACCTTTGAATCTTTTCATTTTCATCATTGACGTAAGGCACATACCTCAGCAACTCCAAGAATATATTTGTATATTCATCAATTTTTAGCTACCCCAACTTATGCTCATAAAATTCTTTAGCCTTGTTGTCATAGTACCTTTTATATGGGTTATTTTTCATGGAATATCTCTCTAACATCCTCCAAGACCACTCCCAATTTATATTCTTTCCATTCTTTAGGTCTTCCCACTAGATATCAACTCTACCCTTCAAGATGAATATGTCCACTCTTGCTTTCATATTATTAGAGTAATCATGTACTCAAAAATATTTTTCATCCCTAGCAACCATGCTTCTACTTCCTCTTCCTTCTTCACCTATCCATCAAATGCAAGAGGATTTTCCTTCTTAAATTATTTTGGCATAAAATATTTTCCTCTCCTTTTCTACTGATAGTGAGTTTTGGGGGAAACACAAGACAATTTCTTGTGTCTGCCTTTTCTTCTCTCTGGAGTACTAAGTGGATTTCCTTGTCTCACTGTATCTTCACTTGTATGTATATTTCTATTCCTATACCTACTACCCTCTGCACCATCATTTATTAATTCATGTTTTCTAAGCCCTCATGGAATTTTCCCACCTTTATCCTTTCCCAAGTGGATGACACCTAGATCATGGTGCCTCTACCTTTGTAAATTCGACAGACTCTACAATATGATGGAATTTATATTTTCCTACTTATCTTGAGACATGATAGCCTGTCATTATCAACCTTGTAACTTCTCAACTCAATTCTCATACTTCTAAGGGTGTTCATCCAGTAGGGGGAGTTTTACTCTACCCTCTTCCCAATTAACTCTTCCTCCAGAAAGTGTTGGAATTTATTGGTGTTATGTTGCACCATTTTAATACTCAACCCTTATTCTCTTATTGTTATTTGATGCCTTCTTATGTGTTGTTACATTCACATAAATGTTAGCCAATAAAAATATAAGCAAACACATTCACTCGTCACGTTGGCTTAATTGCAATAAGCCCACAGATATAAGGCTATCTTGAGCACACATTTTAAAGTCAATGTGCTATTTAGAAACAAAATAACAAATCGACAATCTATCCTACCATTCACATATTCTTCCATCATTCTGATGTTAATCAAATATAGGAATACAACACATAATCTACAATCAACATATACAAGAAACAAACATCCTTCAAGGACTACACTCTGTGATAGAGTTCCAAATCTAATCATTTTTTAGCCCATCTAGGTTCAATGTTGAACCATGCTATGGTACCACTCTGTAACATTTCCTCTCACTCCCTTGGATTAAATATGATTTAATGGGAGGTGATACCTTCAATTAACACAACCTCCATTGTCTCATCATGGAAATATGGTTACAAAATTTCTCCCTTCCCCAAAGGTAGCAAAATTAACTTTGGATAGTGTCATTGCTTTCAACTCGCCAAAAGCTTTTCAATGATATAAAATTTATCTCAATCCAACCTTACATTGGAATTTGTCTCCATTTGAATTTTGGGCCCCATTATCCTTAACACAATAGCAAGGATTTTCCACATGGCACAACTTCTTTATGTGAAATCCACTGTGGCACTTTCCACATCTTATCGTCGTAGTGCCTCTGTGCTTGTTCCATTTCCTTAAAATGACACCCCACTCTAGCCTTCACAACACGTGACACTTTTTTATGCCAAATGATGAGGATGGATCCTGTATTGTGGCTTTGTCTACTATGTGCCATCATGCCAGACCCCAAGGGCCTACCACTCTATCACTTGCGGCGTGATGTGAATTGTTTCTCATCAGTAATGGAGATATTTTTGTCCTGCGAATCTTATATCTTCCACAGATTTTTTCATATTAGCATCTAGCTATAAAATGCACCACACACTATTCTTTGCAACCAACGGTGATATGGTCCCTTATCCACATGAGCTACCATGCTATTGTCGCATGGAAACCCCATGCCAAGTGGTCTCACAAACCGCTTCCTTGTGTCACACCCTAAGCATGCCAACTCAACATCTTCACTACATCACGTGTACATGTCATGCATATCCCATGGGACTTTTACCACTTCAGCTTAGGTCTTGGGTCCTACCAGGGTCACAAATCTCTATACAAGGCAATGATTTCCCATTTATGAATGGATAGGGATCTTTATCGCACCCTCCATCAACAAAACTAACACTCCCAACTCAACAAAGATTCTCATCACACCTCCATGGCATGACGAAAATATTGGTGGCAGATGACAAGAAGTTTTTTGTCCCATGCCCTCTATAACCTGCACCCATTTCCACTAACTTTCTATCAACATTCCCGACATGACATGACATGCGTATTTTATGGCGATTAATAGGAGTCTTACTATCCTAATAAATTTAAATCAGTTCCCTAATAATTTATATTGGTCTTCCTCGAAAATTCATCAAGGTCTCTTCATCCCAAGCACCAGCCAAATCTCTATGAAACCAATCGTGAAGTCTTAAATATTTCAATGGATTTACATGACCATTCTCAACATTTGTAATGTAACTTCAATATTGGAATACGACCAACATGTATAACAAAGACCCATGACAATCCTTAATAGTCCCTAAGAAACATTTGAACCATAGAGCACATCAAGTCTAAGCGATGGAGATTTCCTCTCCATTACGACATACAACCCATGGGATTTCAACACACTATGACGAATCAGCAAGATTTATTAAACATGCATTTACAACATCATACATAAACCTCCAACAACCTTTACACAACATATGATGTAAATCACACACAAGCACTTATAATCGATCATGTAAATAATCAAGCATAAACATATAAGTAACTTTCTATTCAGGAACACATCACTAACACAGAGAATCACAAGTCCCTCGTGTTGGAAAGTAACTAGGTTCGGTCTTAATAATTGTCTTTATAATTATGTCATTATGTATAACTATGTATCAAGTAAACGAAGAAAGAAATATATTTTTCAAGCATGGGTTTCATGCTCCATTTAATGGTCTTCTAGGTCAAGCATGCAATGCATGCTCCTAAGGTTTTTCAAGAGTCAAACGGATTATTGTCATATGTAAAAGACCATTTTGGGCAATTTGTATCAAGAAAGAAACATTATTTTTTAGTCTTTCAATTCAATTTGGAATCCCAAGACCAAGTTGCCCCTGCCAGTTGGCCTAGAAGAGGCCTATTTGACCTCTTGAAAGGTGTATATATAGCTAGAGAATTCAACCTATTGAAGCACTCTCTAAACAAGTTCAATTTGTAATAAGACAAGAAGAAAGAAGAGCGAAAAAGTCAAGAAGAAGAAGGAAAAGTCAAAGTGAGGAAGAAGGCTTGAAAATATATATTTTATGTCCACACGTGTGAGAAAATTAGGGTTTTCTATGTGAGCTGCAGAGGCCAAAGTTGTGGGTTGAATTGTGTTGGCTAGTTGAATTGTTTATTAATTAAACAATCAAGTACCACATTAATTGTCAACCTGGGAAAGTCTTTTTATTCCAAAGGCCACTGCGTACTGTTTGTACTTAAATTCTAAAAGCATTGAAAGCTGTAGTATACTTAATTCCTGTACTAAGTTATCACAGTGCTGAGAAAGAATTAATTAAAATTACAGATCTAGGAAACAAGGAAATGGATGCTCTGTTGGCAGAGGATCAGGACCCTATCCTCCAGATGAGGACGTTCAGCACCTGCCCCTGGAATCAGATTGCTAACACGCACTGCACTCAGATTCACCGGTGAAACACGCTTGCACAATTTCGAATAACTTAATAAAACAGAGTGCTAGGAAAACAGAACTTCAAGAGGTAATGCTACAAAGTCCAAAACAGAGTATCTGCAAAAAGAAACTACCACACACTTACACACTTGACAGCAAAGTAAATGGGTGAATCTTGTGAGGAAGGTGGGCCCAGTCCCTCTCACAGGATTCCCCAGAATGCGAAGAATAGCTTAAATACTCAGAACGTTCTTCTATTCATCTGTCAAAAACTCGGATACAATGAAGTTCAGAATTGCTGATATTTTTACAAAATGCTCTTACCGACTGACTACTTGACTAATGTAGATGTCTCCTCTTTATAGAGGAGACATCTATTACAATAGATTGTTACGGTTCAATTAGTTGATCCGTTTAATCAAAAATAAGAGTTACAGAGATGTTGTTGCAACGATCTGACGATATATTCTTTGTTTAGGTTCTAGCTGTTACACAGCTGGTAACTGTTCTTCGACCGTCTTCCTTGGGATACGTACATTCCTTTTGCTGATTCCCCGTGCTATTCTGGTTCTAAGTCCTGGTAACTGTGTTCTTACTTTCCTTGGATAATTGCTTGATTCAGCCACGTCAACGTTCCTCAGATAGGTTCCGTTGTTACTCCCAGCTGATGCAAAATACCCGCTTTAGGTGATTTCTGTTGCTGACTATATCAACTACGTAGTTGCTACTTCTGGTGTTGCAGCAACTGCGTAATTGTTGTTTTTGGTGTTACAGCAACTGTAGGTTATAATTCCTGCGGGCTTAAGGCAATTACTTAGCAATTCAGTTAGCTTTCCAAAGATAAATACAAAGGTACTTACGAATATGCAGTGAACAATTAAACATATAGATATGCGGGAAGTTACTCCATACCTTGGGGGGATCAAGTCATTGTATGATCAAAACTTATAACTTATGACTGAAAAAGGATAATATTATGATGGAAATATAAGGTCAAAATTGGTCAATTTTGGGTCCTAACATCCCCCCCAACTGAAGATATTGCATGTCCCTATGCAATGTTTTACTCTGAATCCGAGTCGGAGTACTGGGATGAACAATGTAAATTACTGAGACAATAGTTGTAGGAGGTGACGTCGAACTTTTTTCTGAAACCACAGACAGTCTGTATCTGTCTCCATGCTACTG
>APFE031724983.1:2108-19539 GCA_000404065.3 Pinus taeda
TGGTCATACGCCCCAGACATTTCCTAAGGCCACTTATTTATGCCTTTACATAAAAATAATTAAAAAATCCCGTTTTGCGGGAAATTTTTAACTATTAAAAATTCCTACTTAGACCTAGCCAAATTCCACGAAACTTTTTGTGTGATCTAGTATGGTAATATACATCGACTCTAGACACTAAGATGTGTCAGGGGCTCAATCTTCAAATCGTCACCTCGGCTTTGGGGTAAAAATGAGTGAAAAAATCCAGAGAATTATCCGCCTCTGAAAAAGAAGGGATAATTAACCGGATAAAAAAAACACTCCAAGGTGTACTCATTTGCTGATCGAGTCCCACATCCTAGGCCTGTTACAAATTCAAGAAACTCATCATACCAGCATCACTTATTACAATTCCCCGCAGGGTGTGGAATTTGGGTACAAAGAAGAAAGATGATGAGAAGATAGAAGGAGAGTTAAAAAACTCTGTTGACTGATGACATCTGATGGTACAAGTGCCCTCTGGATCATCCTTGGGCATGGAGAAGTGCCCTCTGGATCATCCTTGGGCATGGAGTCTTCACATAATCATCAGGTGCTACTCCAGTAGTCAACAAGACCATAAAGCTTATAAAGGTGTGACTGCCTCTTCAGACCCTTCAGGATGTCAGTTGACCAACAGAAGGCTAGGAAACCTTATTATAATTGGGGAAGGCGGTAATGTTTTGGGATATAAGGAGGACGAAGAGGGCATAAAAGGGAGGATTAATTTTTGTCTTTCTAGGGAAGCGAAGACAAAGGAGGAAATATCGAGAGAGTCACATATAGAGAGGAAGTTTGAGCAAATGTTGTTGGAATTTTGGGCACGAGCCTAGAAGACCTCAATTTCTAAGTCTTCTAGATCTGGGAACTGGATAGGTTGATCCCATATAGATTGGGAGGAGACTGTTGGTTTGGTAGCATTGACCACACTTTGTCAACAATCCAAGAAAGCAGAACGCGGAGACATGAAGATATTTTTTTCAAAGCTCAAAGTCATCGGCCAGCACAGTTTTATCATTGTAAACCCAATTTTTGCTAGTTATATTGTAAATGATGTTAGTATGATTGTTTAATTATGTAACAACACCTAGGTAAGCCTTTGATTTTGCCAATGGATTTCATCCTAGGAAGTTTTTTAAACTCCCCGAATTATGTGTGTTTCTAAACACGAATAATCAACAAAGTTTTTCTTCCAGCTTAAACCCCAAAGCTAGGGTGGAATCTATTGACAAGGCCTTAGGTGAGTCCTAGTGTTATATCAAGTCTTTGTAAAAGTGTATTTGAGAATAATTTAAGCACATTTGGCTAAATTATTTTATTACAAACCACCTGGTCTATACTAGATCATATTTTGTCGTTGAATTAGGTAATTTCATGAAGGTCTATATGTAAATGTGTATTCCCCATTTTAGGGTTGAATTAATTGTAATATCTGATGTAAAAAATATTTTAGTGCATGCTCCCTCATACTTAGACACCATAGCTAAAATATTTTAAGGTGGACAAAATATTAATCCCCTCTAGTGTCAATTAATTTTTTTTTGCTAAATTAAATAAAAATCTTAAGCCAAAAATTTAATTAATTTCGAGTCAAAAAATAATTATAGAGAAATCAAAATTCTCCCAGTGGAAAATAATCAAAAAAATCGAAGGTCAAAGGAAAATAAATTTTTAGAGATCCCCCACCAAGGCAAAAATGGATATTTTAAGAAAAATTGAGCCCTTGGACCTTGGTGGTTAAGTCAAAGTCAAATTTCTAAGGAAATTAATCCAAAATATTAATTTTTGGATTAATTAAAAATGGGTTTTAAGAAAATTTCGAATTTTTTCTCAAAATTAAAAATTCGACAGTGGAATTAAAAGATCATCAAGATACTTTAAACGATTGAGGTTATTTTGACAAGGATCAAGCCAACTAGCCATTATTTTCCACTTGGAGGCATTTCTCTATAAATAGAAGTCACTTTCTTCTATTGGATATCTTTTGGATGAAGTAAATTTTGTAATGCTAGTATTGAGCATTGCTCTGTTGGAAACATTTTTGTATCATAAGAGAAAGACTTTGGGGTTCAGTTCATGGTGTTTTTCTGCCATTGATCTGTGGTATGTGCTAGCTATGTGCTATCCTATATTGTGCTAAAAATTTTATGAATTGTTATTTCATTTGTCGGTGATAAGAGCATTCTATTGGTAAATATTTTTTTTATCTTAGGTGATCTGATTCACCATATGATCTGACAATTCTACTTGAGGAAAATTATAGAGATTTGCAAGTACACTGACCCTTGGGCCCCAAGTTCACAAACTGTGGGGAAGAGTCCACTACGTTTGGGCTCTAAAATTTCTATATGGTATTTTAATTTTGCAGGACGGTTTTTGGCCAATATTCAAATTTTTCAAAAAATACATTCATCCATTGCTATTACTCAAAAAACAAAAACATTTTCCAAAAATTTTAATTTTGCAAACATTATATATTTGTAAATAACTTGTAAATTATTTGTAAATAATTTATAAAATATTTCTAACTCATTTGTTTTGCAACAATTGGGGTTTTATTGTTTTTTGGGGTTTTTTATATTTTGTATATATTTGGGGTTGTGGGATTTTTTTATTCATTTATGAAGGTGAGCTGAAGATTGATCAAAAGGACTTTTGTTGGGGTTTTGGGGCAGATCTAGGCCTAGGAAGGCAAGATTTGGCCTCCATTCATCCTCCAAGCCCAACATCCAACAATTTGGCAGTGATTATTCGGCATTTTGGTATTTTGTAAGGTTTGTAATTTTTTTTAAGGCCTAAGGCCTAGACGTCCAGCCCTAGCCGTGAGCCTCTGAGGGCTTCCTAACCCCTCGGCCTCCCTCTAAGGGAGTCGTCCAGCCTCTTGGAAGCCTAGGCCCCCCTCCTTTCCCCCTGTCAAAGCCCGTTTAGGGCTCTCCCTTCTAGCAGCAACCCTTTGGGGCTAAGTCGCAAGCCATAACGACCTTTTCCCCTGAGCAGCAACCCTTGGATGGCTTGCGCAGGCCTTAAAGGCCTTTTCCCAGGCAACCGCAGGCCATAGAGGCCCCGCAGCCCTAGGCCGTAGACCTGGGAGGGCATTTAGTCCTAGACGCTAGCCCTATTAAGCTGATTCTCTCCATCACTAGGGTCTTTATGGGGTTTTGAAGTCAGTTTAGCCAAGTTGTAGGTTTTGCAACAGTTCATGAGCTATTTTTTTGTGGTTGCAGGTTTGGGACATCATTGCAAATTATTTGGCATTGGTTTATTGTAATTTTCATCAAAAAAATTGAGTTTATCTGGCTAACACTTGGTTTTGTAGATTACCTATCCTCTTGGGCTAGTGTTCCAAGGGCCAAAGTTGTCAAACAAGGCGTCAACCAGCCATTAGTGCCCTAATTACAGTCATAAGAGGGTTGATCTACTTGTTTTCAGTGACAATTTGTGTTGCAGGTCATTGGTCCAAGTCTCAAGTCATTTGAAGGACAACTAGTCATCAAACTAGGCCATTAGGCCTAAGGGTTTGCCTCTTTCCCTCTTATTTTTCCTCTCTGTTTTCCTACAGCCATTTAATGCAGTCATATAACTCAAATTAACTCATTAAAATTCACTAAAAAATCACTTGATAATCACTCATCCTAACTAGCTAATCATTGGAACTGTTGTGGCATCTAAAATTTGGCACCTTATGGTTTTATTAAGGACTGAATCACTGATTTTCTGAGTTGTTCTAAGTCTGATATACATCAATTTGAGGTCTAATTTGAATATAATACTTCTAATCTATAACTTCTAAGCAGTCTCATAATCATTGGTAATCATTGGAAAGTTGAATGTAAATTTTCTAGCTTATCTTGTGCATTGAACATTGTCTTTTGACTGTTGATATAAAATTGAAAACCTTTGAATGCAAGGTTGCAGCAGTGATAAAACACATATAAGTCTCTAAAATTGGCTAATAGACTCTTGTAATTCATAATAACTTCTTGGTTGAAGTGATTTGGGCTGAATTTTGATCATTGGAATCTAGTTTCACTCTTGCATCCTCACACACAAGTGCTTTAATCAAGTTAATAAGTGTTTGATCTAATTGCCAAAATTGCTCTAAGTGACATTGTAGATTAATGCTCTTAGCTTCTCAATGCTATTATGATCATTTTTTAAGTGGATTCGTTGTTCGTTGTTGAATTAGATATCTCTTGTGGATCTCATAATCAAGTTTAAACATAAGTGTGATAAAAGAATCTAATTGTGTATCTAATTGGCATATTGGTTGTTCATTGATTTTAAATCTTGAAGTTGCTAATTGTATCAAAGTAGCATTGATCTTGTCTATTGGTATTACTTGTCTCATTTTCTGGCACCCTTATGTTCAACCACTTTTCTCTTGTGATTAGGATTATCATCCATATATTGTTTAAGTACTCTATTGTCATAACCGAAGATCATTTGTGATTAAGTACTTCAAAACATTAAGTAATATCACCTAAAGGGCACTCACCCATCTCTTGCACTTGCATACTAGGATTAGTTCCTTGCATTAACCAATTTACTTCCAAGCATAGGCTCAATTGATAGAGAATAGGACCACCTTTCTCACCTAGCTTGAGGAGCCTTGCAGCTCTTTAATGGTTAACACGGTGACCTTGCAGTCGTTAGAAACACAATCTCTGTAGGCCTAGAGGCATCAAGTGGTTAGAACCTAAGGGGAGGTACCGTTAACTAGGCCCTGTTGAAGGAAATGTAACTAGGTTCAGTCTTCATAGATGTGCTTTTGATATTTGTACTTATTCAAGAAAAGAAATATTATTTTATAGTATATGTCAATGAGTTTCTTGCTCATTGAAGTAGGTCTAACACATGTCAAAGTGCTATAGGTGAGTCAAACAGTCAAAGGAATTATGTTGAAGACCTTAAGGGCATGTTACACCATGTATAAATATATATTAAAGTCGAAGGGAAAACCTCCAAGCAAAGTCAACTCTACTCCTATGCAATGGCACCATCAAGAAGCTCCTTCAAGCATGCTATACCACCACGGAAACTATCTAAATTCTGCTCAACAAATCAACCTCCAAACAACCCTTAAAGTCGGCCTACAAACAAGGTGACTAGTCGGCCTAAATGGAGGGACAAACCTCTATATATAGAGGTTTTCCACTCCTCCAAAACGCACTCAATGAGCTCTGAAATCTGTGAAGGGTAAAGGGAAGAAAGAACGAAGGAAGAGGATCTCCAAGGGTAGCGAAGAGAAAGGATATACCACCAAAGTTAAGAGGTTTGTTCTAGGGTTGTTGCAGTCACACGTGCAAGGAAAACAAAGGGCTGCCCCTGCAGCTAGGACAGCAGCAATCCATAGACACTCATTCGTTTGGGGCTAAAACTAGGCCTACAAGGCCTCCTACTCTAGCATAGATGAAAGACACTCAAGCAAAGGAGAGAAGGGCATATAACACCTAGTAAACCTCCCATGAGTGCAAGAAACTAGGGCAGCAAAACAATCATACACTCAAGTAGGATCTTGATTGGTCAAAGTTGAAGTACACTTGAGCAAGGGATAGAAGAGGAACACCTCATCTCGAGGACTCGCTCAAAGAAGGTCTATCTCTAGATAAGAATCATACTAAGAGAACGAGGTGCCGGAAGGAGGACGAAGTGTCAGAGAATAAAGTGCCGAGAAGTACCGGGGAATAAGTTGTAGACAGAAGGAAGGACTTGACTTATGCTTGGAGGATACTCTTGTCAAGGGTCTAGGGTCTGGCATTGATTAATAGAAGCTTCAATAAGAGAAGAGAGGTTTTGGCCCTAGCAGAGAGCCAATATCTTGTGTTCTTGTTCTTATGTTTTGGTAGCAGTTTGATGAAGTACACACACATGCATTAATAAGAAGAAGAAGAAGATTAAGCTAACAAGAGAAGTAAAAAGACTCCACAAATTGTTATCAAGTAACGAAGAATCACACTACACTACTTTGCCCTAGATTCTTTAACATGGTATCAGAGCTAAGGTGACACATCAAGGAAAGGGCAACTCAAGAACACTCATCAAGGAGAAGCATCTACAAAGTCGAAGCATCAAGCCTAGAAGTCTCAATCACTTCAAGGACAAGAAGAGTCTATAATCGATCATTCATCAGGGAGGTCTACAAAGCTAGAAGAAGAGCCTTACATAAAGTCACCTACAAAGAAGAGCAGATTGAAGCAAGATCTACATCAAGCTACAAGTCATCAAGCAAGTCCACTTGAAGAAGGCAACTTGAAGAACATCAAGATCCTAGGAAAGCAAGCCAACTTGATGCTCTTCATGAAGAGACCACTTGCCCCATCGTTAGAAGGATCTTAAATAACGAAATGTTTGGAGCGGGTGATCAAATAAATGTGGTAGGTAGCAAGTTTCCTTTGTCTATGGATGATTGGGTAGGGGTCAAGGAAAATAGTCGTGATGTTATGAATCCTTCATCAACTTTTAATATAAATAACCTTGAAAATGAAGGTGACATTTTGGCTAGGTTATATGGTGAAAAACCCTCTCCCGAGCAAATCTTGGAAATTGCTAGAGATAAAGGTTTGACCTATCAGAGAAGGGATAAAGATCAAAGCAAGAATCAAATTCCCCCTCGAACTTTTAACCCTGGTTTAAACTCTGGATTAGACGTTGATTTGGGAAGTTGGTTTAACAATGCAAAAATCTGGGTTCCTGTCTCTGAGATTGCTAAAATCCCTTCCCAAAGAGATAAGTTGCTAAAAGCTATTCAAGGTCCTCAAGTAAATATTTCTCAACAGAAGAATCGGGAAGTTGACTATCATGATACTCCCATATATTTGCAAAGCTTAGATGTTGATAACAAAGATCACCAGCCTTTCTTTATCACCTTGTTAGGGGTTATGAATTGGGCAGAAAGCATGGTTTTGTCAATGGACATTGCAATTACTCACTGAAGTGAATTGCCAAGATGGGTAGCAAAATTTAGTGCATATTTTAACAATGGATTTGTTTAAATTTCTTATTCGCTTTGTGTAATTATGATAAGCCAAAAATTTCATTTACGGCCCAAGCTCTCTCTGATTTCCCAGCATGAAACGAAATATACGACACTTTAGGCTTTTTGACACTTTATTTTCTGAAGAATTGACTTCATTCGGGGCAAACCCTGCCATTATTAATAAATCCGGTGGTTGATGCCATTTTCAAAGCTTTTGCTAAAAATATATTCTTGATTAAGAGATTTTACAGTAGTGAAAGTCGAAGAAACCCACAACTCAGTTGCCTTTATTCGTAAAAGAATGTGTTCACATCTTGACAACATTGTTTCTAGGATGCTAATTTTCGTGAAATATTCACCAATCTCAACAATGTTGGGGCATGTGATTCTTAGGCCACGGCGATTCGACGCCATAAATTTTTCTGCCAACAACAAGAGTTTTGGAGCGTTAATTATTATAATATAATTATTTATTATGATTCAGTAGTGGGAAGATCCTTATCCATCGTGAATCTCCAAGTCGGTTTCTCACCTATTCAGGAATTGTTTCGCCATCATCAACAAAATTGCAGAGTACAACGATGTCCATAATCATCTGATTTTCTAATTGAAGGGGATTTATTTTAACCAAATCATCTTATACTTAATTATAAAAAAATAAAAATCAAGTTTTGTCAATTTCAATGTTGTCTTTTGATTCTTACATATACAAGGTCGTCGACGGCCAGTACCAAGGAAGAGCAACCTCACCATGAGGAAGGAAACCCAAAGGGGTCCAAAGGGTTAGATTATAGACAACCGCATGAAGATAATTCGACGGAGCTACAAAAGATTAAGCTTCTAGAATTTTCAAGAGGGCGAGCCGGAGAGCATGCTAAAGCATAGATGGAAGGAATGACAAAGGTGTTTTCCGCTAAGAGAGTATTCTTCTACTTCCAAGACAAAGATTGCTATATTTCAGCTAAGAGAAAGTGCTTTGATTTGGTGGGGAAATCTGGAAAAACAACTGCATCTCACAATGGATAACATTCCCTGGGAGTTGTTCAAAGCAAAATTTCACGCAAAGTACTTACCAGCCTACTTTCAAGAGCAGCAGGTCGAAGCCTTCCACACATTAATCCAAGATAACAAAATAGTGGAAGGATATGAAATACGGTTTATGGAACTCGTAAAATATATTCCCTATCTAAATATTGATGAACGTCAAACTGAGTGTTTCTTGTATGGATTAAATCCTCGAGTCAAGGCCATGGTTAGACTATGGAGGCCATCATCAGTAGTAGAGGCAGTTGAATGTGCATGTTATGCAAAGGAGCATCTATGGGTTAAAAGAGATATAAGGTTGACATAAACCCCACAACTAGGATTTCCAGGGAAGACTCCCTGGAACTTCTTCAGGGGGACTAGCTCAAGACCACCTCCTTATGGTAATAGATTTACTCCAAGAGTAGGAGCAAGGGCTCCCATGGCAGCTAATGCTATATCTACAGAATCATCAAAGATCTAACATAAGTCTGTGGAGCTCTTGAGGAACTAATAATAGAGGAAGAAGCATGAGAGGAAGCAGCACAAGAGGACGAAGCTCCTTTTCAAGAAAATCACAGTATGACACAAGGGAATCACCCCAAGTTAATTCTTGGGGATGTCAAGGACTTCATTTTCAACATGATTATCTAGAGGCTTCATCAAGTGTGATGCATAGGGAAGGAAAAGAACCATCATTAAATACCAAAGGCAATCATAGAATCCATGCAGTAGTCAACAACAACTAGGAAGAACTACATTCTACTGTAGTAAAGTCCTCCGATACTATTAATAGCATAAAACTCAAACAAATATTTAATACTAATGATATTGATAGTTCCATTTCTTCAAATGCATTAGATAAATGTCGGTTGGCAGCATGCAAGCAAAATGATTTTAGACAGGTAGAAATGGCTTCAGGGGAACTTCAGTCCGTAGAATCAAGTGTTGAGGAATGCAAAGTTGATCTAGAGGTCTGATCGACTAAGTTAACATATATGTCACAGCCCTAGGAAGTTATGACCTCGATATAGGGATGTGTTTCCAGCAAAGATTTCAAAGTTGCCTCCTCAGAGGTAAGTGGACTTTTCTATTGAGTTGATACCAGGGGCAGCGCCAGCGTCGAAGGCACCTTACAAGATGAGCACTCCAAAGTTAGTGGAATTGTAGTTGCAGTTGAAGGAAATGCTTGACAAGGGGCACCTTGGGATGCACCAGCGTTGTTTGTGAAGAAGAAGGATAGTACTCTCAGGTTATGTATTGACTACAGGCAGCTAAACAAGGTAACCATCAAGAACAGGTATCTGTTGTCGAGGATTGATGATTTCTTTAACCAATTGAAGGGAGCAGTAGTGTTCTCAAAGATTGATTTGAGATCAGGATACCATCAAGTACACATTAAAGAAGAGGACATCTACAAGACTGCTTTCCAGACCAGGTATGGGAATTATGAGTTTGTTGCAGTTCCTTTTGATTTGACTAATGCTCCAGCTACTTATATGTGCTTGATGAATAGTGCATTGCGTCCTTATGTGGACAAGTTTGTTATTGTATTCATTGACAATATATTGACATATTCTAAAAATGAGGAAGAGCATGCAGAACATTTAGCAGCAATATTGAGATTGCTAAGAGAGCATCAGTTGTATGCCAAGCTTAGCAAATGCAGTTTCTTTCAGACAGGGGTACATTACTTGGGGCATAGCAGTAGATCCGGAAAATATAAGAGCTATCATGGAATGGGTAACTCCTAGAAATGTGGATGAGGTTAGATCATTCATGGAGTTAGCAGGTTATTATAGAAGGTTCATCAGGAACTTCTCACAGATTGCATATCCTATTACATCATTGCAGAGGAAAGGAAAGAAATTTGAGTGGACAGAAGAATGCGCAGCAAGTTTTGAGCAATTGAAGCAGTTGTTGACAAACAATCCAGTGTTAAAGATTGCATATCCAAATAAAGAGTTTGTGGTGTGCACAGATGCTCGCAAGAGAGGACTTGGTGGAGTCTTTATGCAGGAGGGACAGGTGGTGTGTTGAGGCAAGCAAGCTGAACGAGCATGAGCAGAATTATGTGACTCGTGACCTTGAGTTGGCAGTGAGCATTCACGAATTGAAGATGTGGAGGCACTACCTTCTTAGCAAGAGGTTCATTCTGATGAGCGACCATAATGGGTTGAGATATTTATTTGACCAACCTAATATGAATGCCAGGAAAACTAGATGGTTGGCCACTCTTAGTGAGTTTGATTTTGAGATCAGATACATTAAGGGAAAGGAGAACAGGGTTGCAGATGCTCTCAGTAGGAGAGTGTCGGTAAATCATGTTGCAGCTATGAGTTCTTATAAGATGGATTTACAGGACCGGATCCTACAGGCAAGATAGCAGGATGACAGGTACCAATAGCTTAAGCACAAGTTTCAGCAGGGTATAGGTGAACAGGATGTGGACTATCATCTCACAGCAGATGGTTTGATCAAATTTAGAGACAAGACCTATGTTTCGGACAAGAGTGAGCTCAAGAAACTTATCTTGAGGGAATTTCATGTTAAGTCGTATTCAGGTCATCCGGGATATCATAAGACATTGACAACAGTGAAGAAGTTCTACTATTGGCTGAATCTGAAGAAGGACGTGGCAGAGTTTGGGGCTAGAAGCTTGGATTGCCAACAAGTAAAAACAGAGTGTAAGCATCCAGGTGGTTTACTACAGCCGATTTCAATTCCAGAGTGGAAATGGGAAGTCATTTCTATGGATTTCATCACACATTTGCTGACGACACCTAGACAGCATTATTCCATCATGGTTGTGGTGGACAGGTTGAAAAAGGTAGCCCACTTCATTCTAGTGAAGTCTACGTATTCAGCTAGTGATGTAGCATAGGTCTTCATCACAGATCTAGTGCAGTTGCGTGGTGTTCTGAAGAAGATTGCATCAGATAGAGATGTTAAGTTCACTTCCAGGTTTTGGAGGGACTTATTTGTAGGTTTAGGTCCAGAGTTGGCCTTCAACATAGCTTATCATCCGCAAACAAATGGACAGACACAGAGGGTCAAAAGGATCTTGGAGGATATGCTAAGGATGTATGTGATGCAATAGCAGCGGAAGTGGGAGGAGTATTTTCCATTGGTTGAGTTTGCTTACAACAATGGTTATCAGGAATCAATGAGGAAGAGTTCGTTTGAGGCACTCTATGGGTGGAGTTGTAACACTCCCATCAGCTGGAGTGATCCAATGAATTGGTTAATTATTGGACCGGACATGTTGGCAAAGATGGAACAGGAAACGCAGATTATCAAAAAAAATCTAAAGGCAGCACAAGATAGACAGAAGAGCTATGCAGATCAGCATAGGACATTTAAGGAGTTTCAGGTTGGGGAGCATGTATATTCGTGCATCAAGCCCAAGAAGAGCTCCTTGAAGATTGGATCATGTGCGAAGCTAGCACCTCGGTATTGCGGGCCTTTTGAGATCCTTGAGAGGATTGGACCAATGGCCTACAAACTTGCACTATCTGTGAAAATTTTTGAATCTAACACATCAGAAATCCCTAATGCTATTTCTGGTTTGTTATCTCCTACTTGTTCTTTACATTAACAAGTTAATTAATCATATAAACATCGAAATAAACACAATAGCAGCCTTCACAAATATACAGATCAGCAACTGAAATAAACTGAGACAACACAAGGGACACCGTTATTTTTGGACAATCGTCCCCGGAAAAACCCAATGCGGGAAAACCAGTGCAACAAATATGAGGGTTTTATTATTATGCAATTTTCTGAATACAACTAGGGTACCGGAAATGGCTCACCCTTTGGAGATTTTCCTTGGCAGAAGTACCTTGCTTCGGAGACAGATATTTTGGCTAATCAGCAACCGGATGATGAATCCCACAGTGACTTCAATTATTCCTCAACTGGGCAGCAAAAGCTGCTCCAGGCTAACTTCTGGAACTGCATCACCCTCCAAGGACTGCGTCTGCCTCTCAGCTCTCAATCTGTCCCACAGAAACAGCACAACGCAGCTCTTTCTGCCCAGCGTCAGCTCTGCTAGTCTCTGGGTCTACCTGCATTAGTTTCTCGGCTTCCTGCGTCACCAGCGCTTGCCCTCCAAACCTCTGCATCAGCTCTAGCTGCCTCTGCATCATCCCAGGCTACCTCTGCGTTGTCTCTCTAGTACTATCTCTACCTCTCTGCTATGTATTCTTAGCCTTCTGTCGAACTACCCCTCGCTGCAACAGATCACTAACTCGATTTCTCGACAAACCCTGGCCCAGAAAATCAAAATGACCGATCAACATGATGTGTCTCCCACTAACCCTCAAGCCTCCTCTTATACTTTTTCTGTTGACAATTCAACGACCGAGATTAAGTCCCTAATCAACGGCTAAGATTAAATTTGGCTTGATCCTCGTTATTTAGAACTTTCTCGCCCAATTTATATTAATATATATTAATATTTTAATTTTCCTAAGTTTATACTTAGGAACCCCATTAAAATATTAATTATTTTAATATCTCTCCATCCGGGTGGAATAAAACGATTTCTGGGTCTTGGAGATCTCATGTGCCTTAGCCTCTCCACCAGTTTTCATGGCTAGAGCACATCCGATGCTACCAAAAATCAACCCTATCTCCACAAGAACACTGAATTTTTTGGAAGCATGCTTGGACTGGTGGATATATCTTATTTAAGGAAAGATGAGGCATCGTGTGTAATACAAAATGCCTAGGAGGACATCTGCACAACCTGTGTGTTGATGTCTAGATCCGAAGTAGGGAGGGTTGTGTTGGTCATGGAGCTCAGACCTTAGATACACCTAGATCCCTGGGTTGGTGATAGAGCCTGAAAGCCTGATGGTACCTAGAGTGGCTAAAGCTTGAATTCACCTTAGTGCCACCCGATTAGAGTACCCTAGCCAGGTATCTAATCTGTAGCACCACGTGTATGTTGTGACTCTTCGCAGAGCATATCATTTTGAGATCTTCAATGTACCTCTGTATATATAATTATGAATACCTCCCTAGTTAAGAGGGAGTGTTGAAAAATGTAACTAGTATCGGTCTTTATAATTGTATTTGAGTCATGATGTAATGTATTTATCAAAAGAAAGAAAAATTATTTTTTATTATAAAAGAAATTGACTTATTAAAGCATGGGTTTCATACTTGGGTCAATGAATTTTAGGTCAAAGCCTCCATTGTAGGCTTCTAGGATTTATGACAAGTATCCTAGTCCATGTCATGATGTAATAGACCCTTCTTGGGCTTTGTCAATCAAGAAACAAATTTATGTTGATGTAAATTAGGTCTTTTAGGCCTCCTCCACCCAAGTCAACCTCAAATTCGACAAGTCGGCCTAATCGAGGGACAGAATCTTCTATATAAAGGCAGCGACTCGACCTCATTTGGAGCACTCTCTCAACAAGTTCGATCTACGATTTCTAGGACAAGAAAATGTGTGAAATTCAAGGAACAAGGGGGAAAGTACTAGCAAAAAAGGAGGACTTCGTCAAGCACAAGAAGCCGAAATTTTCTCTCTCACTCACACGTGTGAAGCTGCTAAGCTGCTGGAAGGGTTGAAACTGCAGTCTTGAAGCTGGGCTGAAATTCTGAAGCTAGGGGTCGAAGTTCTAAAGCTGGGGGTCGAAATTTTGGGTTGAAGCTACATTTGAGAAGTTGATACTTGGTGACTTTGGGAGAGATCATCTACTAGAAGGAAGGGTTGACTTGGTGGAGGAAGGTCTTTTGGTTTAGGGTCTTGGTCTATGTCAACTTGAATCTGCTAGTGGAAGAGTTTGACTAGGTTTTCCCCTACAGAGGGGTTTTAGCCTTAGTTGAGTTCCTACATCTGGTTTCATTGATCTTCGTGTTTTGTTTTGATGATTGCTTGATGAAACAAAGATAAAAGAAGAACATAAGAAAGTTAATAAGACCACAAAGATATCACAAATAATTATCAACATAAAAAAATCTTTTTGCCTTTCTGATTTTCTAACACTCCAATCACCAAGTCAACCTTTCCTTCCAATAGATGATCCTCGTTAAAGTCTCCAAGTGACAGCTTCCCAGTAGCATCTACAATCCTAAATTCTGGCCCTCGACAACATATTTTTGGCACCCAACTTCAGAATTTCAGACCTACAGTAGATTCAGAGTTTCAACCTCAGCAACTGCCCAAAAATTTCACACATGTTAGAGATAGATAACCCAAGAACTCGTTTTAGGTCTTCCCAGCTTCTTTTGTCCTTCTCCAGCTACTTCACTCTCTTTTTAGCTTCTCTTCCTTGTATATCGAACTTGTTAAGTGTGACAAATAGGTCAAGCTACCTCTCTATATATAGCCTTTCTGCTAGGTCGAATTGCCCTAATGTGGGCCGACTTCATGGGGAGAGGGTCGACTTGGTGTGGAGGTGACAAATAACCTTTTTTACTCAAAAATAATTATTTTTACATGATACAAAAACCCAAGAAGGGTCTAATAAAAATGACAATGACTCTATTGACTCAAGAAAATACCTAGAAGCCTTCCATGGAGGCTTTCACCTAGAAAACATTGACCTAAGCATGAAACCCATGCTTTATTAAGTCATTTTCTTTAATAATAAAAATTATTTTGATAAGTATAATTATGAAGACCGGCACTAGTTACATTCTTCAACAAACCTCTACTTCAAGACAACCCAAGGTATACCTTTGATTTTGGTATTGTATGTTGATGATTTATTCTTCACAGGGGGAGAACCTCTTATCGTCCAGTGTAAGAGGGAGTTAGCTTCTAAATTTGAAATGAAAGACCTAGGTTTGATGCATTATTTTATGGGCCTAAAGGTCTGGCAAAGACTTGGTGAAATTTATCATTCTAAAGGAAAATATGTTGTTAAGCTTCTTGAAAGATTTGTTATGGTAGAATGTAAGTCCATGCATACTCCTATGGAAATGAACTTCAAGAAATTATGTGGCAAAGTTGCAGGACCTAATCTAGTGAATCCCACAAAGTATAGACAACTCATTGGTGCTTTGATGTTTTTGGTAAACACTAGGCCTGACATATGCTTTGTTGTAAACACTTTAAGTCAACATATGATTGATCCCTTTCATGCCCACTGGACTGTTGCAAAACATGTACTCAAATACTTGCATGGAACTATCAATCTAGGATTGAAATACAATGCTAAAGACTCCATGGATATACTGATGTTGATTGGGTTGGTAACTTTGTTGATAGAAAGAGCACTTATGGGTGCTTCTTTAGCTTGGGATCTGCCATGATCTCTTGGATGAGCAGAAAGAAGAACTTTGTTACGCTAAGCACATTGCTACTAGTATGGCTAGCTGTGAGGCAGTTTGGCTGAGAAATCTTTTTGGGGAACTATTTGAGCAAATTCCAGACACAACAATTATATATTGTGACAATAAGAGTGGGATTCGTCTCGCAGAAAATCCTGCATTTCATGATAAATCCAAGCATATTGAGATCAAGTATCACTATATCCAAGATATGGTGTAGAGAGTATCCATCACATCTCCATTGATAATCAAATAGATGACATTATTACCAAGCCTTTACCGAAAGGAAAGTTCTTGGTTTTTAGAGAGCAGCTTGGGCTTATGGACATGACACTTCTGGGAGGCGGTCACAGCTGATCGAGAACACTAAGCTGCCTTTCCCCCCTGTCAGAGCTCACAGGATTAGGGAATGATGTCAGAAAGCTCCTAAAGGTGAGGGACCTCTTGTGTAGTGTGTGCCACTAGAGTAGGCCTCAGTACGCATTTGACCCAGTGTTTGGGACATAGGAAGAGCCACCTATCTGGCCAATAAGTGTAGTAAGACTTGTCTGTGTGACTTGTCTAGGATGCAGGTGTTCCACCACTTGACGTTTAATGAAACTTGGTTGTGTTTGATTCTTGTCTGTGTGACTTGTTTGAGTCTTGTCCATGCGATGATCCTTTCCTTTCCAAATTTATGTCAAGTGGATGATTCTTCTTTAGATTGTGACTTCATTGTTACAACTATTACAGAGAAAAGTTGAATTGAGATGAATGAACGAGATCAAAGGAAGCAAAGATACTTGATGTTGAAATAAATTCCTCCCTACCTATGTCATTTCAAAAGGTTCTCCTGAATCTAGTTGAAAATGGATAGTCCCAACCCCCTCTACTGAACACTTAGCATAGTTTCCAAGCTCCACAAGTAGCACTTAGCCTCCCTCTAAAATGTTGGTGAAAAAATCTCGTGATCCTGTCATGTGACCTTCTACCATGTCCACAAACCACACACCGTTGACTATGGTTTCAGAAAGACAAGGCACCAGTGGGAGCACCTCATCAAACCTGGTGGAAAATTCACTGGTCTGTGAATCTGCTAAAGTTGCTACCTATGCCTTCCCCTTACCCTTTTGCTTGTTCAAACATTGATTTGCATAGTGTCCAAAATTGTGACATGAAAAGCACTTAACTTTGTTCATATCCTTCTTTTTACCATCCTGCAAAGTAGCTTTGACACTCTCATTCTTCTTGCGCTTCCCCTTTCCCTTCAGGAACTCATTCTTCTTGGGCTTCCCCTTTCCCTTCCTTTCCTGACTCGCCAAGACAAGGTTCTCATCATCACTTTTTTGTTGGCCAGTAGAGGCTCCTCTGAATCCCCTCCTGGATGAAGTCATCTCATAACCTCTCTCAGTCTAGAAGCTTCTCTCGTGCCACGATACCCTTAATGAAAGGAGCCCATGGCTTTGTGAAGCCATTCAGGATCATCCTCACAAGCTCTTCATCTGATACGGCCTCCCTAACTGCAACCCACTCATCACGAACCTGTGTAGTCCTAATGAGATAAAATGCTACAGTATCTGACTTGGACATCTTGGTCCTCTGAGCTTTTTCCTCAACACCATTTTCCTATTGTGATTGTCACTCTAGTAAAACTTAGTTAGAGCCTCCCACATTTCCTTGGCTAATTTTTTTCTAGAAAGATGTGGGATCACATGTTCCTTTACCCATCCAAGTGATTCTCGTGGCTTTCACATCTCCTTTTGGTTATGGACAGCCAGTTGTGTGTAACAAATAAAATATATATAAATAATGTAAATGATAATAAGCATAATAATTATTAGTTAACTAGTAATTAGGCTGAAGAGGCATGTCTAAATGAGACATGACTCTTCATGAAGAGACACTTGCTTGATATATAAGCAAGCCTCTCGTTCTCATTTGTAAATTCATTCTTATTCTTATTCATATATTTAATATAATATTTATATCCTCAATGGGTAACTTCATATTCCAAGTCTTGTGGAGTAATTAATTTATAGAAGGAACTTTGTTCACTTCATTTGGTATCGGAGCCACGTTTGGCTGATCACCAGGCCTTTGGCTATCAACCTATCATCAACCTTGTTGCTGTCATAA
>APFE031724983.1:19559-45637 GCA_000404065.3 Pinus taeda
GTTTTACATTATTGATAAAAAGTGCATAATAAAGATGAGCGGGAATCTTTTCAAGTATATTTAAAACTTTTTATGTGGAGAAGCCAGTGGCTTTAGAAACCAATAGTAATTGCCCATGGTTTTAGAAATCAATGGTAAGTTTTACATTTTATGTGGAGAACATTAACCGAGGTTTTAGAAACAACCCCTGGTAATTGCCCATGGTATTTTAAAAGTAAAAGATATTTTGATAACTTGGAGAAAAAAGGTGTGATCTAAATAATTTTAATTGTTCAAATCTAAAGATTGTGACTGTACCAAGAGTCACGTCTCATCCAAATTTTCTGAGAAAAAAAATTTTATTATAATTATAAAAAATGATACTATATAAGCCTTATAAGTTACATATAAAGGAAAAGTGGGTATCAAAAAAAGTATATATAAATTTTATATAATTTATAAATTAAATTATATAATTTATAATTATATATTTAAAATATTATTATTAATAACAATTTATTAAAAGAGTGAAAAAAAAGAAGAAGAACAGATATTAATTTTATATATATATATATATATATATTATTATATATTTGTATTATATATATATTAGATTTTTATAAGAGAGAAGTGAAAATATATTTTATAGATTAAGGGAATATATAAAACTCTTTAAAAAAATAAAAATAAAAAATAAAAAAGAGCGATATATATAAATAAAAAGAGAGTTAAAAAAAATTATATACAAAAAAAAGAGATGTCGTCCACAAAGAACAACGATTTCTTTGCACTATGTCCTTTTTGTTCAGAAGGATACCCTAATTGTCAAGAATCATTCAGAAATCAAAATGTTGTTTGCACAAAATGTTACAAAACTTTTACCTTAGTCGAACTTTTAAGTGATGCAGATAAAAAATTGCTAGCAAGAAAAATGAGGCAATTAATAGCAAGCTATAAGGAAATGAAGAAAACAGAATCCCTATTCCAAGTTGAATGCCCATCATCACCCCCACAGAATGATGTAATCTAGTGTACCGAGAAGGTGCAGTTAAAAGATCAAGAGAATGGAAAAATAGCCAAAAGTCAACAAAACAAGAAAGCGTTAGCACACGAACATAAAGATCTTGTGGATATGCATTACAAAGAAATAATGGAAAAGAACAAAGAAATTTCTCGTCTCAAGGACCACGTCAAAAAATTACTGGTGCAAGTGAAGAAGACTAAGGTCACAAAGAAAGAACTCAAGAAGCACTTATCAAAACAAGAAAAAGAACCTTAATAAAAATTTATTAGAACAAATCAAAAATCTAAAAGAAGAAAAATTTTAAATTCAAAAAATTGAAAATAAGGTTGATAAATCAGAAATCAAAGAACTTTTACGACTGAAAAACCATAATCAAAATCTACTCACTCAAATTAAGAAGCTTAAGGATGATAAGAAAGCATTAAAAGATAAGTTGGAACAATTCACTCAAGAAGAAGCATCAAAATCTCCAGTTGTAACAATCCAAGTTGAAAATAACGGAACGAATACCGATCCAGTGAATATGACAACTCAAGAAGACAAGTCAGTTGAAGAAACGACACACTTAGATGTTGCAATTCAGACAATGGACATCCCAAGTGAATGTTCCATAACCAATTCAACAACATCTTCGCCAGAAGAAAATCTAAAAACTCCATATCGACATCTGAATCACGAGAGTAGACCAATCAACCATGCTACGTATCGGTACCATTCAGACCAGAAACAACAAACTGATGTTCCAAATAATAGTGATGTAATCTCACTCCAGTCTTATGCTAACAAGTCGTTACAAAATTCCAGTGATCGGAATATTCCACAGAAGATTAATCTGGGATGGTCTAATCCCTTCTCAGTGCGACAATTTTGTTTGTCACTAAGAAGATCATATCAACGTGTATCGACGAGGATGACAATCCCAAGAGAGAAAGGCGTTCATAGCCGAAAAAGAGATCAAGCTTTTTCATCGACAAGCTTTGAGGACAAAGCTTTTTGAGGAAGGAGGCAATGTAACAAATAAAATATATATAAATAATGTAAAATAATGTAAATGATAATAAGCATAAATAATTATTAGTTAACTAGTAATTAGGCCGAAGAGGCATGTCTAAATGAGACATGACTCTTCATGAAGAGACACTTGCCTGATATATAAGCAAGCCTCTCATTCTCATTTGTATATTCATTCTTATTCTTATTCATATATTTAATATAATATTTATATCCTCAATGGATAACTTCATATTCCAAGCCTTATGGAATAATTAATTTATAGAAGGAACTTTGTTTGCTTCATTATGCAACCTCAGTTGAAGGGGTGATTTGTTGATCTGCAAACTTTCAAATCCCATTCTCCATCAATATTAATGATGCCCCTTCCTTCCAAGGACTACAGTTGGATGCACCCTCCAACTGGTCTTCAAACCTCAACCCTGTTGTAGACATTCTCACAACTTCCAAATCAAATAATCGAACGTTAGAAAAATATAATTGTTGGAAAATTCTTTTGTTGTTGTAAAACCTTGTGACAAATCAATTTTCTCTCTTGTCAGAATTTTAGGGCTCTAATACCATGTTAATTTTCTAATACCAGATCTGATTTTATTTTCCTAGCAATTTCTTTTATACCCAGAAAATGTTTCACCTAGTAAAATGCTTTTCTAAAAACTGCTGAAAATAAACACTAGTATTTTAACTATAAATAAAATTTGTAATGGAAAATCAGTCACAAAACATAGTAGAAAATTATGCCCAACAAATTCTCCTTTAACAAGGAGAATTGACCCATGGAGAATACACAAAATATATGTAATGTCCAAAATGGAGAAAATTTGGAACAAACCCTTCCACTCAAATTATCAAGCACTTAACAGGTAATTGCCATGAAAAACCCAAACACCATAAATTTGACTGAAGCCATAAACCCACAAACTGCATAAAAATCTCATTAAAAATCACAACATGAGGAACAATGAGAAATGCAACAACCAAAATCCAGCTTTATTAATATAGATATATGCCAATACAATCGCTGGGAATGACCCTCTAGTCTCTGAATTGAAACAAAAAAACAATCACTACAGTTGTGGCTTCTGAATGAATCCACCAAGGGGATATGGGTGCTCGCCCAAACTCTCTAAATCACCCGAGGGTTTTTGTCCTAGGGCTACCAATGGAGTGGAGAACCAGGTTTTCAACCTCTCATACAAAAAACAATATCAACTCCAAGATGTCTCCAAATGTCCTCCTCCTCCTCTTTTATAGATGTGATGGATAGATCTCCAACCCTCTAGAAGCATCTTATTTTATTATTTTATTATTATTCTAGAAGCTCCTCCATTGATTTTATCAAGTGACCCTTTAATTTTATTTTATTTCACTTATGTCACTTTTGCCCCTTTTTCCCCAATTAATTATTTTTCCTTAATTAAATAACTTAAGGAAAATGGCAAATCATCCACCATAATCTCTCAGCCACTAGAAACCTCTTCTCAGCATCCCACCCTATAGATCTATTACATTGAGGTGTTCCATCAATCAATTTCCCCAGAATGCCACCTCGAGCATTATTAATTAAGTTAGGCTCCATAATAATGCTAATTTTTGAAAGTTGTCGGAATGCGACGAAACGAAAGGCAAATTGCGCGGATGATGGAATATGCCAAGCGAATTCCATCAAATCCCATAAAAACTCCATTGGGACCCCTAATGACATAAGTCTACTCCACTGACCTAGCCATCCCCAACCCTGGAAATCCACCTTGGTTGTACTATGAAGAAGAATAAAAATGGGGGCATGACAATATACAGCAATGGACCCTGGCAACTTGGCCCCATCAGAAATTCGACTTGCACTTATGCTAGTTGTTTTTCACAATTTCAGTGCACTTGTAGCAACTCGGCCTCCTTCCAAGTTTGGCACAAACCCTCATGGTCTCCCCAAACTCACAATTTGCTTGCTAGAACTCAACCTCACAAGTCTCAATGTCCTCCATGCGGCACACCCTCGGCCCCCTTCACAAACAAGTCTCCACCCTCTTGTGCTCTCAACCTACAAACCTGTGCTCCAAAATTCCTGCAGCTGCACACTTTTCACCTCTTCTCAATCTTGAGTCTCTCACTCACATCAAAATAACACTCTCCCAACAATAATGTGTCTTCACCTCTCCCTTAGGCTTCTTTTATATTTCTCATTGAGCTAGATCTCCTAAGTGATGGATGGATAGGATTAGATCCTAAGTCTCATTTGAGATCAACGGTTGAGATCAGATCTAGATCACTTAAATAATTAAATTATTTATTCTTAAAAACTTAACTCAGTAGTCAACACTAATTAATAAATTAATTAACGTACTTCTCCTAATTTAAACTTAGGAAAGAGATTACAAAAGTCACTTATTCCTCATGAGAAAGAACCTAAAAAGGCAATCTGACATCTTTTGCATGCTTGACACCTCGCCTATGCAGAAGCACCTATCCGAACTATTAACATCAACAACAAGTATATAATATCAGTGAGGATCTGCTTCACTTTTGGTGAAGCCCATATTTTGAAGGTATCCATCTATCCTAGAATACCATGCTCTCAATGCTTACTTGAGTCCATACAAAGCTTTCTTAATCTTGTAAACACAGGACTCCTTCCCATTTACCTCAAAGCCTTGAGGCTGCTGAATGCACAAAAAATACTAGTTTGAGGAGTTGTCCCCTTTGACCAACTCATGATAGACATTGATAAAGTTTTTTGGTCTACTCTCCATATGACTCTCAATTATCTGTCAATAGTAACCCTGATTAACACTTTGCTTCACCCTTTGGACTCTCATTGCCTAATTATCATAGTGATGGCTAGTTCATGGATACATGCTTCTGATTTGCCCTTTAAACAGCCTCAAACCTGGTATACTGCTCAGCTTAATTGGTTTGCTTGCCATAAAAAAACCTAGCTAATTTGTTCAAAATTTGTCCTGCAGAAGCTCTACGTTCCATATCTCTTGGAAAGTATCTGAAATCATTGTTCATTCCTTATCCAGCTTAATATTAGACTTAGACTACTGAAAATTCAGGTTTAAGTACCAATGAAGTCAAAGAATACATCTAGTTTCATTGAACATAACATTAGTCACATCAAAATGAAAAGCTATACCTGCAGCTTGGTTGCATGATAGAGTGCAGTGCCCTTGAGCTCTGAGAACTCATCATCTGTAAACCAAAGGGGAGTTCCAAATGTAGAAGGTAACATATCCAGATATCTGCTATCCAAAGGAAAGCTAAGGGCAGGCGTATGTAGGTGCATTCTAACCAATACCCATTGCATGGCTTATTTTAATTTTTGAATCTTATCATTCCAATTTGCTCTCACTGAAATTAACTCTAACCCTAATTGAGGCCATGCAATTGCAAGAAACGAATATTTTCTCTCTTTAAAATATCATCTAATAAAACTAAAAAAGATCATCAAAGATACGGCGACCAAAATGAATCTTCACGAGCACGTTCTACAAGTAAAAACAGAATCATAAGAAACCTATCATCAACATCTCCTTCCTCAAAGAGCTTCCCATACTCTGGTCCTAAAGAAGGATCTTGTAGTACTGTCATTGGAGTGATAGCCAATCTGAGTGGAGCCACGAGAAGTGTACCTGTACAACAAATGCCAACAGAGGTCAAATACTAAACGTGGCATTTTAACAAAATTGTGAAGTCACATGCAATTTCTTGATTATAAGCTTTGCTGACTGTCAAAATCTTACTATATATAATTATATATTATATATATATATATATATAATATCTTTTCACTTCTATAATTTTGGCAGGATTTTAGCATTTTTATTTGACGTAATTCTACATCACTTTCTTTGTTTTCTCAGTCAGCAGACAGGAATCAGGATATCAACGATAGGTTTTCATTTCAAAAGACAACAGTATGTGAACTGTTATTATTTGCATATAGATGAGTTAAAGAGCCATGTTCTAAAACAAAAGAAAAACTCAACTTATTGCTTCAACAAATACTAATCAGAAATGGACGAATAGAAAATACTCGACTCTCATTGGTCATTGTCTAGACTGCCTATATCTGATAGAATATAGAACTAAAAGGGGTCAAGAGACAAGATCTGATGAACAAAATTAGTGAAAATACCCAGCCATATGGAATTCATGAACATCACGGTAGAAGTAATTTTACAAAGATGCAACCACAACAATTCCATGACAAGAATAGTGTCAAGCCTAGGAATTTGCACAATTTCCCTTATCATTGCATGTAGGAAGTACAGATCTGTTACGGAAAAATCTCATAGTTCATGAATAAAGCCCAAAATCTCAAGTGTGAGACCCACTGCACTTCAAAGGGGGCCACTTTCACCATAAGAACCCTCTTCTCGCTTCTGGCCAGCTCTCCTCCAGCTCAAAAGGGGTTCTCCCTAGTAGATCATAGGGATCAAATGGCCCGGACAAGCCAAGTCAAGAGCCCTGTAAGGCTTTTACTTGTACTTCCATCAATCAACAGAGAACAATTAGGGTTCATGGTGAATAGCATTGTTATGGCTTTAGCGCTACTTCCAGGTTTGATTTCAAATGGAAAAATCCTCAAACACAACCTAGGAATCACCATGAGAGTAAAACCCTAACAAAATGGTTTAGAAGATTTTACAAGAAATATGGGCAATGGAGGATAGAAAATCAGTGCCTTAGCTTTCTAGTATATTCTTTTGGGGGCATATGGGGTCAAGGAACTGCACGCTTGGAAGATTTGGAGTAGATACAAGACACAATAACAACTAAGGCAAATAAACCAACCTTAGGGTTTTGAATCGAGGCTCTCAATTGTCACAGACTTAAGGGAAGGAGCTAACATGCTGCTTCCTCAAAGACTTGGAGGAAGGGTTAGTCTAACAAGGATCATGAAGCAAATATAATGCTAACATGCTTAATACATCATTCATCCATCCAATAACACATAAAACCAAGATTAAAGAAGTTAACCTACTTCATTTGCAATTCATTCATCTGCTTCACCATAACCATCCATGAAAAGATATCAAAATCCACATAAACAAATTCCCCAAGAAAGTCACACAACTCATCCATCCATAGCCAAATTATAAGAGAGAAAATTTGTAGAAATTTCCAAACTCTTAAGGGATTTCTTCCCCAAATCCAACCATTAGAAAAAGAGAGGAAGTGCACCTCTACATATAGAGGAGGTGCTCAACTTCCTCTTACATTAAAATATTAATTTTAAGGCTAAAATCCCATATTCTAGCCTATGGAGGGACAAAAGGCCCCCTCTTCTTCAATTAATTAATCTAAAGTACAAAACTTTAGAGGCATCCAAGCCACATGTACAAAAATTAAGGGGAAAAGCCCTCAACAATGACCCATCTCCACAAATAAGGGGTAAAGAGGTGCTTTGGTGCAGTATCTAGCCTTCAAAGGCACTTCAAAGTGCAAGAAACCTTCAATTAATCGTTAAAAGTTAAAACCTGCCATGTAACCCTTTGAAGTGGGCACACACAAACCTAGCAAGTACAACATCATCCAAAGGGGCTTTTCCAAGCCATATCCCACCTTCAATGCGGACCAGCTGTTCCAGCTAAACGTGCAATCAAGCCCCCCCAAAACTAAAGTCTTCTCCATCAATCTTGCAATGCTGGCATATGATATATCCCCATTCATAGGTGCAACCTTCAAGTCAAAAGGGTCATTCAAAGGGTGCAATTCACAAGGATCTCATCATTTCAAGCATACAGGGGTCACCCCAGGTCTTTGTCTCTATTTCAGATTCATATTTTAAATCAAAACAGATGTCGGCTCAGCATATTTAAACTAAAGTTCAATTACAAACACAGACCAGCTCCATACTCTTCCAGCACTGCATATATATATATATATATATATATATAAACCCTGTTTATAATAACCATTTGCTCTGTTTTCAGTACATGAGAGCAACACACATCTGAAATATACGCATTACAGTCTAGAACCATTGGAAAAACCTCCCTTTATCCCTATGTACCTGGTATTTTGATCATTGCTGTCACAGGTCGCTCAACATGGTAGTCCTCCATATTATACCTTGCTTTTAAACTGCTCCATTTGATTTAGGTGCTAGCAATGGCATCCCAATGCTTTGTGTTTGGACAGTGGAGACTAAGGTAGCCTCGACCACTGAGCTTGTGGGAATTCATGGGCTCCTAATGCTGCTTCCTGCTCTTTAAATGAAGAAGCAGAAGCAAAGCTTGCTCTGATATTGTTATTATCACCAATATCTTTTCCTCTAAATCCAGCCTGCCATGAACCCATTTCACCAACATGCAATAATGCATCATTGCTCTTCATTTAAACAATGTTCAAGTCAGTGCCATCACATTGCACCATTACAGCCATGTCCCCAACAGAGGATGAAGTTAAACTCTTATCAGTCATGATAATTTTAGATTTTAAATTACTAGATTGGCCAACTGTTTCTGCATATTGAGACCAATCTCCCCCAGTTGAAGCATTCTCCTTCGTATCATGCTTCTTATTCTCAAGAATTGATCCTGAAAACTCCACAAAGCTTGCACTTGCCACATAAAAAATTCATTCCAAACCCAAAGTTCCCATCTTGCCCATGGATGTGGGAGAGCATATTCATGTTTGGATGTACATGTCTTCCAGGACCTTCCAATAGGCAGTGTTCATGGGTATGCTGAGATGGAACTGGAGACCATGCAATAGAACCATGCCCAACAGGATTTTGGCATAATCTTCCATAAGAAAGATTGCCCGTGTGACTTTCAAAATTACCAGAGGAGATCAGACCTTGGACTATTCAACCTATCAACTACAGCCCCAATTGAAATACTCTACAGGATGCAAGAATTGCAATTTCTCTCTTCTGCATAGGTCCAGTCTTTGTTTTCTTTGCTAGCCTGCTGATCTTTCACATTTATCATTAGAGTATCCTTCTCAACAAGTTCAATTTTTCAACACATAGCCTATGTATTTTTGAAGATTGTTAGGTTCAAAGCTTGAAAGTCAATCATGTACCTTGTATGGAGATGCTTCACTAAAACTTTAGTTTCATAGAGAGTCAAAGTTTTATATACAAAACCATGATATCAGTATATGAGTGCTAATAGGTTCAAAATTTCACCACCACTTAGAACTATTTATTACCCAACTGAAGGGTGGGTAACATCTGGCTCCTACTTGGGTACAAGTGCTCCTTAACAGAGTTCTTGAGAATCCCAGAATCTCATCCCTAGCATATCACAAAGAAATCTGCTAAAGTGAAATCCATGGTCCAATGTGACCACCTCATCAACCTCCAAAGAACAATATCCCTTCCCTTTGTGTTTGATTACCATTGGAAAGAGGGAGATGTCCAAACATGAATAATAACATGTTGGAGGTTTCAACATTGCTAGTGTATACATAGAATTAGTATCTGTTTGGATGTGATCACCAACTGAAAACAGAACCAGACATCCTTCAAAGACTCCCTTTAGGTGTGGCAAATTTTCATCTCCTTCATCATTGATCAGCTGGCAATCTGGACCATGGATGATGATTTCACATTTTTCTGCCTTCCATTCTGGAAGGAACTGACCAAACACCTTTTAAGCTGTCCTCTTGCTTTAGAATACAGTCATCTTTAACCAAAACCTGATGCGAAAAATCATTTCCAGTGGTGTTGACCACTAGAGTGTACCCAAAGATTTTTTGAAGACTCCATGCCCAAGGATGTATCAGAAGCTCCATGTACCATCAAAGATCATCATATCACCAAAGTTTTTCAACTCTACTTCTTCTTCTCATCTTCTTCTATTCTATTCAAATTCCACAAACCCTGCGGGGATGATGTAAAATGATGCTAGTATAATGAAGTTGAGTCATGTAACAAACCTGGATAACTTGGGACCTTGTCATCAAGTGAGTTTACTCTAGGAGGTTTTTTTCACTTGGTTAATTATTATATCTTTACGAAGACTTAATAATTAATTGAGCTTTTTCCTCCAAGCATAATGCCAAAGTCGGAGCACGAGAGTTTCATGGAATTTGATTAGGTCTAATGGCCATTTTTTTAATTTTTTATATTTTCCGCAGGGAAGAAATTTAAATAAAATCTGAATGTAATATGTAATAAGTGATATCTAGAGAAGTTGTATGGGGTATGTGTACTCAAAATTACACCTCTCACCCTCAACTTTCTGCTATGACACACTTTGAGGGGTAAAAAATAAATTCTGGACCCTCAAAACCCATTTTTACTAAGTTTAGTGGAAAATGTGACAATAAATTGAGTCAGCAATTCAGTAATTTTGAGAAAATAAATATCCACACATGCTAAATGATGTGGAAATGAGGTGGAAAATCATCAAGGAGTTGAAGCCAAGTTATAAAGTGATGTGGACAAAGAATCAAGGAGAAACATGTGACAAAAAAGGGAAATCAAATTTCCTTGAGGGGACCATGAGTTTCACAAAAGCAAATCGCATTTTTTTAGGAGGATAAGTAGAGTTAAAGAAGTAACTCACCCATTGGTGGGCTTTGACTTGGAGTTCCACAAGAGATGAGTGGACAGTGGTCTCGTACCACTCCACTCTCACATACACATGTCCTCTCCAATTCAACAAGATCTCCTCCTCAAGGATTGTGTGGGCCTCTCTAGAGGAAATCGAATGGCCACTTCAGAAATTTGAATTTTCATGTAAAGGCATTGGGATTGTCACCATTTGCCTTGGGATTGGCTCCCAAACTTCTATATAATACAGCCATGGGCTCTCACTATGTATCAATTGTTAAGAGTTATTGTGCTTGGGAAAGCTCTGCTTTTATGTACACTTGTTCTCAATGGCAATAAAAGACTTTGGGGTTCATTCATGAGAGTCGTTCCAGTCGAGTATGATGATTGGCTCACTATTGGAGTGACGTAGAGAGCCAGAGACGTTGCACAGAGCCTCAGAGGGCTGACGTAGAGGGTTTCAAGCTAACGCAGAGGCCAGGAGGGTTGACGCAGTGCTTCAGATTGTGCTGGAGAGAGTTTCGTGGGACAGATTTTCAGAATATCTGCTTCTGAAGAGAGGTATTACTGCTGGATTTTTTTATCTTTGTCGAGCGAGCCAGTTTGGCACCTCGTGTACTCAGAGAAGTTGCTTAATAATAAAACCCTCAGAATTGATGCACCAGTTTTCCCAAGATGGGTTTTTCCAGGGACGGTTGTCCAAAAATAATGGTATCCCTTGTGTGTTTGTCTATTTCTTTTTGTTGTTGATTTGTAAATGGTTGAGACTGTATTGTGTTTATTTCAGTGTTTATATGGTTAAATAACTTGTTAAAAAGTAAACAAGTAGGCGAAATAAACCAGAGAATACAGATAAAATTTCTAATGGGTAATACTTAGAAATTTCAACACTTTCATCTCTTTATCTACCTAACCAAGAGCTTCTTATAAGCTAGACAAGTGATAGGGCCTTTTCCCATCACTTGATTTAGTTTTTTCATTTTGTATATAATTTTGTAGCATTATCACTCACTTACATGCTCTTTTTCAGACTATCATTTTTTTACTTTTGCAGCCCTAACATTCTTTCTTGTAGGTCCTATCAAACTTCAATTCCTATTCCAAGGAGGTCGTGGGCATTAGGAAAGTTTGTGAAAGAGGCTAGGCCTTGTATCATTTTGGAGCTTGTATTCTCTAATTGTAGAAACTCTTCATCTCTTTCGAGGCTCCCATAATTGAAGGGATTTCCTTATTGTTTCAAGATCTCACATTGTATTTTCCTCTCAATTCCTTGGGTAGCCCTGTAAGAAGCTCTAACCATCATTGTAAACCATAATAATAAAATTTATGTATTTTGTGTGGGAGCATAGGTTTTTACCCATGGCATCCTATTTCTCCATTTAAGGAGAAAGGCTTGGGGGTGGATTCATTGGTTAACATCTCCATTTCTTTCATTTTCACATGCATGCTCTAATTGGGAAGTAACATAAATCGCATTTCCTTTTCTTCAAGTTTACTACATGCTTTAAACTTGCACCACTTATTATTTGTTGCTAAAAGTTTCAAGTTTACATTTTTATTTGCAAAGCAATTTATTCTTACTTTGTGCAAGCATCTTTATCATTTTTTTGGCAAACGTGCATACATTTAGATTGGCACTTGTCTAATTAATCCATGCTTTATTGTTATGCCACATTTCCATTTTGAGTATATTGAAGCATTGTGTATTGGACAAGAAACTATTTACTTTCATATCAAGTTAATCTTATTTTCTCAAGTTTAAAGTTTTTTTTGCAAAGTTATTGTGAGCATCAATCTTATCTCAATTCATTTTCAAAGCATTGAAATTTACATTAAGGAATTTTACATGTGTTTTATTCCAAGCTTCATTTGTTCTAGTTTGTTATTGGTTCATCATTTATCTTTAGCAACTCACAATTTTAAATTGTTCATGAAACTTATGCCTCTTGTGTTTACTTGAGCAACTATACAAGTGATCTTGTGGAGCATATTTACTTGCAACAATTTTATCATTTACATAACACTTGCAAACTCACTTGCATATCATATTAGGCATTCTAATTTAGTTGCATTTTAAACAAATTAACCTCCAAGCATAATCTTGGTTGATAGAAATCATAGGAAAAAGGCTTTTTTGGTAAGTTTTTTCAATTGATACGAAGTAAGGTAAAGGCGTGTGACCCTGCAGTTATAAAGGTGGTTTGTCCCCTTGTAGGAACGAAGGCACATGTTGGCTAGTAAGACTCAGGGGAAGAGTATTGTTAATGACACCCTTGTGTCCTCATCCCCTTTTTCTTACAGTCACCCCAATTTTTACCCATTGGCAAGAGCTCAAGAGGAAAATCTCTCACCTAGATTAAGCATTTAGATTAATAGTAACCAAGATAATTACATTCAATTTTAGTTTAGGTGCATTTCATATTAACACATCTTATTGTTTTACTTGCAAATAATCATTACACTTGTCATTTACGAATATGTGTTGAATTTGATATTTTGGGTAAGTACCATCTCATTTTGCAAGTAGAATTCTAATTGGTTTCCTTTGCAAGATAGTTTTTCCTTGTATGATTTGAATTAGTAAGTAATCATATATCTTGAAAGCATTTTAATATCTTGCATTAATATTTTAGTTTGCTAACATCTTTTGTTTCATTTTCAAGATTACTTGTGTTTTAGTTTGAAGCATTTTTTTTTGAGCAAGTATCATTCATTTTTGAGCAATATTTTGAAGGCACTGGTTTTACATATGCTTATTATTATTATCTCATATGTTGATGGTGGTTGAAGTTGATTTTAGCTCATATTGCTCATATTATATTTGCTTGTAATTTCAAAATAAAAAGTAATCCATTTCACTCTAACATCTCCTAGAAAACATATATTTTAACTTAGTTTTCCTTTTAGGGACCGCCCCCCTTAGCTAGCCTAGGATATAGCTTAAACGAAGAGGTTGGGAATAGGTGATAGCCTCTTCTCTTAGTCCTTGCCATCAACCACACCTTGTGGGGTTAAAGGTTTTCTCACTAACGGGTAGGTGTACGTGGCAAGCTGTAACAGAACTCTAACTAGTTTTCTTGTAGGACCTCTCAAGCATCCAAGATTTATTTCGAGGAGGTCGTGGACACTAGAAGGAGCTGCAAATAAGGATAGGTCATGGACCTTTGTGGAAACTGTAATTTTCAGATTTTAGCAAGTTTTAATTGGTCCTTGAGGTTGTTATTGTTGGAGGGATATTATAGCTATTTCTAGCTCCAAATCTTGTACTATTTCCCTTCATCATTTGGGCAGCCCTCTCAAAGGCTTTAGCTCCATTTTAATATCATAATAAAAGATCTTTTTTTCTAGTGGGAGCTTGCGTTTACCCAAGGCATCCTTTCTCCTCTTTTAGAAGGAGGATTTTGTGTGGGTGGATTAATTTTGCATCTTTTCTAACTTTCCTTTTTAGCTCATCTTAAAAAAAAAATTGTGTAAATCAGCAGTTTTATATTAATTCGTAAAAATACATAGGATACAAAAGGTCTGTACGAACAGACAAAACGGATTTATCAGACCATTCTCAAAATGACTGTGAGCAGCTGAACCTACAACTACTGGACCCGAGGCTAACCACGTAGGGCTACCTAACGAGGGGTCTAAACCAGAAAACACCACCACCATGGATTGCTTATCAGTGAAGTCCAAAAAGGAAAAAAGGGCCTGGAGGACCTCCACAACTACGACAGAGAGAAACAAAAACAGGAGAGAAACAAGAAGCTGAGAAGCCATTACAGCTTCAAAATCACAGTCTTTATTGTGAGCACTAGGATCGACCATTGCAGTGACGAACTCAGGCTGCTCAGACCTTTACGGATTGGGGCGCTTCACCTCGCTGGTGTCCGTAACCTCCGTCGAGCTTCCACCGCAGCATTGGATCCCTGATTGATGGGGTCCCTGTGAAGATTAATGAGGACACTGAGCTTTTGCAAGAGGATTCTGACTTCCTGAGTCAGGGCACTGAAATTGAACTCCATGGCATCAAGCTTAGCCGAATTCTCTGTAGAAACGAGGGAGATAGCTTGGTGAGCTCTCTTGATATCTTCAGCCTGCATGCTGAGCACCTTAGCCAGCATGGTCTTCATTCTCCACATTTCTCCTTACGTTCGAACGAACTGTGTTGCTCTCGTGGTTGATGTGCCTAGATTAGTAAGCCAATCCATTTCCTTTTCCAAAGTCTGAGCGTCCAAACGATCTTCCTCCTCTATAACCGCAGCTTCGATCTCTGCTATTTTGCATTTCTCTTTCTCAGTGGTTCGGGTTTCATAAGCCTCCTGGGCCTTCCGCAGGTCTGCTACCCTCACGTGCCATTATGAAATTGCAGGTCGAGGAAACAGTAAAAAACCTAGCAGCACTGCGATTGTAAGGAAAAGAGCCAGGGGAAAGCAGTGTTTCTATCATCTGGATTGAGGCCTTAGATATAGCTGAGGGCGGTAAGATTTGGCTTGAGATCTCCCACTTCGTCATTGGAGATACGTTGTTCCTGCCATAATAACTACCATTACGGTTTCCCATCTCCGGCTCATGATGTCGGTTCAGAGCCTTAACTCTACCACGCTTGAGGCTATTGGTTGAGAGCCATGTGTCTTTCCCTGCGTTTTGCTAACGGCGCCGATCATATTTTTTGTTGATCGTCCTCCCCTTTCGATGTACAGTGTAATTGTGGATGATTTCCCACCCTTCCCTAGGTACTTAATGGCCCTGATGCCCATTGTACCTTCGTTTGGTGTGAAGAGATTTATTAATTCTCATAAGTAGCTAATGAGCCGTAGCCCGCAGCCCTTCTTCCCTTCTTGATGTTCCGGTGAGATCATGCCTTGAGATGAGATTGCACTGATCCCGAAGCTCGTTATCTGTGACGTCTTGCCAACAAGTGTCAGTGATCTCCATCGGAAGATCGACCGCGTGGTTAGCAAGGCAATCCACTAAGCCATTTGCTTTCCTCCTGACTACTTGTGGAACAATGCCACTGAGGGAGGAGAGGTGTTTCGCGATGAGCGCAGTTCCCATGGCCAGTCTCCAGTGCTTTGTGACTTTCTTCGGCCGAGTTCCATTTTGCAACCTTTTTACCGTAGTGACGGCCAGGAGGGAATCGCCTTCCACTATAACTGAACCTTTACCCAGCCAGATGAGGATTTGCAGCCCCTGTTCCAGGGCTGCGAATTCCGCTTCATTATTGGTAGCCTCCCCAAGCGTTCTGTTGAAAATGTGGAGGATTTCACCTTTGTCATTTCGGAGGACGCCTCCTAGCCCAGCATGGCTAGGGTTGCCCCTGGAGGCCCCGTCGAAATTTAATTTGCAGAATCCCGAGGTGGGGGGCAGTCGGGCGAAAGGAGCAAGAGCAGGTCGAAGGTGGTTATCCTGAGCCTTGTGAACTGTCAAACCATTCGTTCCAAACATAAGCAGAATGCGAGACATTGGGAGTGACAATCTTGTCCGGTTCCTCTTTGCAGGTGGTAAGGGTTGTTTCTTTTAGATTGTTCATAATGATTGTTTTGATGGTTTCAAGCTGCTTTAAATCTTTTTTGAAAGACTCTTCTATTCCGCTCTTTCCAACTATTCCAGACTATAAAATCGGGGCAGAGCCTCCAAAGAGTGTTAACTGTATTGCAGGTGGAGTAATTTGTGCGCCAATTAGAAATGGAGTCTAGAATAGAGTCTCTGTGTCTATCTGTTTGTTTGAAAATTTCTTTTATCCATTCCCACAGATTGTTTGTCCAATTAAAGTCATTTAGGAGATGGTTCATCGTTTCCTCATCCTTTTCACAGAGGGGGCATCTGGAAGGCCCAATAAAACCTCTTTTTACTAAATTCTCCCAGGTAAGAATTTTTCGATGCATGATAAGCCAAAGAAAAGATTTTATCTTTGGCCTGAGAGCACTGTTCCAGACATTTGGGTACCAAGCTACTTTGTCTTCGAGGTTCTGGTGCTCAAAATAAATTCTGGCTTCCTTGAGGTTGAAAGTTCCTTCGTCAAGTTTTCCCCACCTAAGCTGGTCCTCCTCCTGAGTGGACCGGATCATTCTCTTGTTCAGATCAGAGTTTAAGGTTCTGAGGAGGACTCTCATGTCTTCCTCCCGGGGGAGAGGCTCTAGGTTCCATTTCCTCCAGTGTTGGTTCTCGTTGATATCCGACCAATATTGATGAACTCGTATCTTGCCCATTGACTGAAACCATCTCTGAAGGGCGTGATAGTTGGGGTGTTCTAGTTTAGGTAACTATTGCCATGCATCCTCCCAAAATAAAGCCTTGTTTCCATTTCAAATTTCCCAGAAGCAGTGGTTTTGAATGAGGTGGCTATTAGCTCTGGCCAAATTCCAAATAGGGGAACCTTCAGGGGCATCTGTCATTCTGATTAGGACCTCTGATCTCCACGTTTCGGCATATTTGGCTTTCCATAGCTTTGCCCAAGGTGTATGGGGTTCCTTGAGCCATCGCCACCAAAGCTTGGCTCCATAAGCTTTGTTAAAAGTGTCCGGGTCTTGTAGCCCTAAGCCCCCCAGAACTTTGGGCTTGCATAATTTAGACCAGGCTACAAGAGCCCACTTGTGCTTATCGGCTTTGCCTGACCAAAGAAAGGCTCTTTGAATACTCTTAATTTTATGTATAACCATTTTTGGAGTTGGGAGGATAGAGAGCATGTAGAGCGGAATGGCTTGCAGAACCGCCTTAGTCATTACAAGTCTTCCTGCAAAATTTAAAACTCTGTTGATACAGTAATTTCCCCTGTCCTCTAGCTTGGAAAGCAAATGCTCCCAGTGGAGTTTTTGCCAAGGCTTGACAGTGAGAGGAATGCCAAGATATTTAGAAGGAAGGTTGCGCCTCTTGAAACCAAAGATATTAGTGAGGTGCTTTTGGACCACTGAGTGCATATGGAAGAAAAAAATAGAAGATTATCCAGGTTAAGATCCATACCAGAAGCTCGGTTGAACAGGTTCAAAATTGCTTTGAAACCTTGGGCTTCCTTAACTATAGGGGTGCCATGTAGCATAGTACCATCCACAAATTGTTGATGGGTAGTTGAAGGAGCGTGAATCAGGGGCTGAAGACCTTTTATGATATTCCTGTCCTTAGCAGATTTGATGATGCGGCTGAGTCCTTCCATTAGGATAACAAAAAGGAAGGGGGAGATGGGATCTCCTTCATGAGGGGTTGAAGACCTTTTATGATATTCCTGTCCTTAGCGGATTTGATGAATGCCTTTGGAGGGGAAGAAAGGGTTCGAAGGGGCTCCATTGACTAAAATAGAGAAGTTGGGAGATTTTACCATGGCTAAAATCCAACTGCTCCAAAGCTGGGCAAAACCAAAAGCTTTCAAAATTGCCTCAAGATAAGTCCAACTAACCTTATCATATGCTTTTGAGAGGTCCAGTTGAATGATCATTCTAGCTTTTTTCTGGGACTGAAGAGTGTGAATCATTTCCTGTGCTAATAAAACATTGTCCATGATTTGCCTCCCTTCTACATATCCTGATTGTTCTTTTGAGATTATCAAAAGGAGAATTGGCTTTAACCTGTTGGCCATGACTTTAGAGATGATCTTGTACAGCACATTACAGAGGGCTATAGGTCGAAATTTAACTGGAGTACAGGCAGCCTCTTCTTTGGGGATGAGGGCAATAAAAGTGGAGTTTAAGGATTTGAGAATGGAAGAGGATCTTCTAGAGTCTTCGACCATCGCCCAAATGTCCTGCTTCACTATGTCCCAGCAAGCTTTGAAGAATCAATCGTGAATCCATTTGGTCCCGGGACTTTGCCATTGGCCATGTCGTTGACTGCCTCTTCTACGTCTACGAGGGTGACCGGGCGGTCTAGAGATCTGTACTGTTCCTCTGTGATTAGCTTTGGAATAGATAGATGACTGAATCGATTGCCTCTTGCCTGTTGATGTTCAGTTCTGTGGCAATAAGACTGAAGTGGTTCCTAAGGATCGAGGCAATCTCCTGATGAGATTGAAATGAGGTACCCTGTTCATCCTTAAGCTTGGTTATTTTATTAGTGCCTCTGTAATCCATGGCTGAACGATGGAAAAATTTGGTGTTTTTCTCCCCTTCTTTCAACCATTGAATACAGGATTTTTGTCTCCATAAAGTTTCTTCCTGATTGCATCTATCATTCCATTTTTGTAGGAGTTCACGCTCCTTGTTCATGGAGATTTGAGAGATGTCCCCCTTAATCCAGTTGTTGTGTATTAGAGTCATCTGATCCTCCAGGGCTTGCTTGTCCTCAAAGATGTTGCCAAAAACCTCTTGGTTCCAAATTCGAAGCTTAGCTTTGATGTGCCTCAACCGAGCTTGGAGCCAAAACATTTTGGTTCCTCTAATGTCCAGATGCTCGTTCCACCAAAGTTGGATGTTGGTGGTGAAAGTTGGATGACTGAGCCAGAATTTTTCAAAACGAAAAGGTCTATTTTTTGGTGTGCCCAGAATGGCTGCCTGTGAAGAGATGGGCCAATGATCTGAACCTCTAGAAGGAATGATCTCAGATTCTACTGTGATTCCATCAAGGAGGATGGTATCCGAGATTAGAAACCTATCAAGCCTAGAGGTGATCAGCCTGTCTCCCCCTCTCTCATTATTCCAAGTGAAAATGCCATTTTTTGGTTGGATGTCCACCAGGTTAGCCGTCCTTATGAAAGATATGAAAGCCTTTGCATCTCTGTTTAGGGTTCGAAGCCCTCCCTTCTTTTCCCCCGGGGAGGTAATCATGTTGAAATCTCCTCCATAGATGGCTTTAGCATAAGAGTGCCTTTGTTGCATCTTGGATAGGTTGTCCAATAGCTGTAATTTATCCTCCAGCCTTTGAGGGTTGTAGACATTTGTGAATAAGTAGGTGCCAGCTTCTCCCAGGATTTGCATTTCAATGGAAATGTATGATTTGGAGGCTTCGGCGTTAAGTAGGAGTAGGGAGTGGGGGTTCTAGAAGATGGCTAAGCCCCCTTCCAGACCATTACCCTCCATGTCTAAATGCTCCATTCTCTTTCCTAGTCTTCTGCCTATTCCTTCCAGCTTTAAACTAGAGCACTTGGTTTCCTGCGGGAAAACAATGTCCGGATTTTCCTGAGTGACTTTCTTTTTCAACAATCGTTGTTTGATTTGGCTATTGAGCCCTCTTGCATTCCATGAGAGTATCTTCATAGTTAAACTATAATTAGGAGGAGAGAGGGAAAGCCTCCAGGACTTTCATCTTGCCCGAGTTGATGAGCATTTAGCCGAGCTCATGTAGTGCCTCATTGTTTGTTCTTCTACCCCGTTTCTTTTTGTGTTTTGCATTAGAGTAGGTTTGGTGTAGGTTTAGTGCCTTGATGCCTAGTCCTTTTGTTGCGCTCGGACCCCTTTTCTGCCCTTTCAGGGCTGCACCCTACCTTGAAAGAAAGAGGAAGTTGACTCTGTCAATCTCTTCCTCTGGAATGTGCTCCACCCCTTTTTGTTTCCACTGTTCAACTATGGTGTTAAGGTCTAGGCCTTCTTGTTCGAGAGTGTCATTGAGGTCCTGATCCTCTGTGCCCACTTCACTTAGTGTCATTTCCTCATCCCCTTCTGCGTCTTTTCTCAATCCTGGTTCTTAGAGAAAATCCTCAGTCGAGATTGAGGTTGGCATTTGGTTGTTCTGATCATTCCTTTCCAGGATGTTCTACTCTATTGTTGGTGTTTGGGTATCCTCCTCTGCTTCAGTTTCTCCTCCAAGCACCTCAAAGGCGTTTATGGACCTTTTGTTGATGTTTCCAGTCTTCGGTTGGTTTCTTTTATTATTGCGGTGTCTGCCTGTGGGTCGGACAAAACCATCCTGATTTTTGCTTGGGGGATCCTTGGCCTTCTCTACAGGCTTGTGCATGGGACATTCCCAGATCAAGTGGCCATGTTCATGGCATTTTTTGCATCTGAAAGGTATTTGTTCGTAGTCTCTAGCTTGAAAGAATACTTCATCTCTATATTCCAAACATAGACCCTCATGGAAAGCCCCTGAAATGTCCATTTCAACACAGATTCTAGCCAAGATGTGTACCTTTTTTGGAGGGTCACTTCCGATGCTTGAATGAAAGTGCCCAGTTTGTTGTTGATTTGCTCCAGAGCCGTCGATCTCCAGTAGTCGATAGGGAGGGAAAACAAGCAGATCCACACAAGAACATGCTTGAACGTTGCCTGCTCTGGTGCGAAGTTTGGTTTCCAGGGCCTCATGTAGAGTCCTGCTGAAGCATAGAAGTAGGGGCCTCCATCAAAAATGCGGTCTCTGTCTTCAAGGTTTGCAAATACCACCGTGAAGAAACCTTTACCCCCCAGGTGGAGTGTGACATCTCCTCTCCACTTCCAGGTTTGCTTGATCCATTGGCATAAGGCCTTTTCTGTGGACCAAAAGCCCATGAACTTCCATATCATTGCATGAATAGCCATGTGATCCCTATAGGCTTGCTGTTTGGGGTCAATGATGATAACCCTCAGGCTTTCTGTGGTTTTTGGTTTACATCTCCCCTGGACTTTTTGTTGCCTGTTTTCCGGGGCCGGTTCTTCTGGGTCTAGGCTTTTCAAGGGGAGGGTTTCCGCATCCTCTGCTTCCTTGTTGTTCTTTCCCGCTCCTTGAGTGGGATCTGGTCTGTCATTTCCTTCCAGAATTTTTATGCCTTTTGTCCCATGTGGAAACTGGTTTTCCTTCATATTGCCATCCATTTTTGTCTTCTCGCTGGGCTCATTTTTCCTTGTGGTGTTTGAACCCGTGATCTGCACTCCTTCCAAAGGACTTTTCCCTTTATCCATCATTATTTGTTTATAAGAAGGGGCCCCATTGGCCCCTGCTTGCTTCATCTGTTGGGCCAAGGCGAGACCCCGCTGTTTAAGATATGTGAACAGGGCATTGCCCCCTACCAGAGTGTGAACAGTGCACAGACTGCAAGCAAAACCCTAGGTCAGATAGTTGCAAAGCGAAACCACACTTCAAAGCATTTCTGTTTATCCATGCAACTTAGCTCATCTTAAAATTAACACAACCTCATCATCAGATTTCAATTTCTAAGTAAAATTTTGCTACAAGTTTCACTTGATGCTTTGCATTTCATTCTTACTTTGAAGAACAAGTTGATATTTTTCTTTAGAGCAACTCATTTCTTACATGCAAGTATTTGGAGTTATGTGGCAAGTTTAATTTAGTTGCTTAACAATTTGCTTTATTTGGGATGCAATTGTCTCACTATAGGCTCATTTGTTATCTTGCTCACTTATTTTCCAAGTATACTTTACAAGAGAGCATTCACTTTTCTTTAGCTTCATCTCATTTCCAATTGCTATAAGTTTATGGTTTGTGGTATTTACTTGGAGCAATTTACAATTTTATTTGCTTATGAAGTTTATGTTTCTGTGTCTTGAACAATTTTGAAGTTATATCATTGTGAGCATTTCCCATTTCCTTGAGGCAATTTATGTTTTGCAAAGCAAACTTACTTGCATCACTTTAACTCATTTTCAAGCTAATTTCTTTTCCAATTGAAGATACATTTGCAATTTACTTTGAGCACTATCTCATTTCCATTATATTGAAGCATTGCAAATCTCTTTTGGGAAAACTTACTTCGATAGCATTTAGGCATTTTAGCAAAGTTTGCATTTTAACTCAATTAACCTCCAAGCATAAGCTTGGTTGATAAACATCATAGGGAGAAGACTTTCTTGGAAAATTATTTCAATTGGTACGAAGTAAGGTAAACAGTGTGTGACCCTGTAGTTATGAAGGTGGTTTGTCCCCTTGTAGAAAGGAAGGCACATGCTGGCTAGTAAGTCTCAGGGGAAGGGTATCGTTAACGACACAATCGTGTCCTCAGCCCCTATTTCTTACAATCACCCCAATTTTTACACTTTGGCAAGAGTTCAAGGGGAAGAGCTCTCACTTAGAGTAGCCATTTAGCTTAAAATTAACTAGGATAATTGCATCTAATCTTAGTTAAGTGCATTTCATATTAACATACTTTACCTTTCAAGCTATTTTACTTGCAATCCACTTATATACTTGTGATGATAAAGATGTTTTGAATTGATTATTTTGAAATATCTCATTTGGGCAAGTACCATATCTTTCATTTTGCAAGTGAAGTTTTAGCTTGTTTCATTTTGCAAGTCATTTTATATTGCTTCTTTACATGCTTTAGAATTGTGAATGGTTATACTTTGAAAGCATTTCTTTGAGAGCAATTTTAAATCTTGCAAGTGACATCTAACATCTATTTGATTGACAGGGTTACTTGTGTTTCACTTTGAAACATTACATTTCTAGAAAAAGTGTTATTTATTTTGAAGCAATATTGAAGGCACTGGTTTTATATGTTCATCTTTTATTTGTGTGCTGATGGTTATTGAAGTATATTTCATTTCATATTGCTCATTACATTTGTTCATAATCTCAAGTAATCCAAATTAACCTTGATATCTCCTAGACACCTCACATCACTTTTTAACTTAGTTTTTTCATTTAGGAACCACCCCCCTTAGCTTACCTAGAAGAGAGCTTAAACGGAGAGAGTTGAGAATAGGTGACAACCCCATCTCTTAATTTTTCCACCAACCACACTTTGTGGGATTAAGGGCTTTTCTCACTAACTTAGGTGTGTGTGTGAGGCGGCAACAAGTGGCAGCCTTATTCTTTCCACCATACTCCTACAATGGCCCTGTGACAAGATCAAGACACACCCCCTTATCCTTAGGATCACATTCAAATCTTTCTCATCCATGTGATCATCAGCAACCTATCCCTCCTTGCTACCATACCTGTCATAGACAGGACTTTTGGAACAAATCAAAAACTGCACAAAGGTCTCAGTCGTTTTCAAAACTGGCTTATAAGAACCGACCTCCCATGGAGTCCGGGTATGCTCTCTTATATTCATCATTGTTACCATAAACAAGTGGTACATTAAATTCCAAGATGTGATGTCTAAAGTTGTCATGTGTCACAAAAAGGGGTTGGCCTAACCTATCGCTTCCTTGGATGCCACTTGCCTTCTCTTTAGTAATATGACCATCAGAATGCCACATACCCGTCTCCAAAACAATTATGCATAGTTCCACCAAGATTTCGGAATGTGGGTACGAGGGAGCGGGGAAACACTAGAGCGGCCTATGCAAAAGCTCCCCACCAATTTTTAGGAAACGTGGGGGGACATCAGGGTCTTTAACAGAAGGGGCCCCAACAAAAATAGTAAAATACTAAAAAATTATAAATATATCATTGAAATTTTATAATTTAATTGTATAATGCTTGCAAGATGAAGGATAAATCAATGAACCATATAACTGAAACAAATTTAAAACGAAAAGTATGATAGAATCATAAGGTGACTATAACATTGTACAATGAAAATAAAAGTTTAAACCACATTGAAGTTCCAACTATGAATACTGAATATTGAAATAAAAGTCAAGTTTGATACATCAAGATTCAAACTTTTGTAGAGTCAAGTCTAATATATCATATATCAATATTCAAAACAAACTAAAGTCTGAAACAGAAAAGCAAATAACGTAAGAACATATCAAATGACAAATAAGCATAATTGCTCAAGATAATGCCTTGTTAGTCTCTACATCCAGTTGTTGCATGAATAAATCAAGATCAACCATGTCACCATCTGAATTTGAATCACTTGCATTCTCAAACATGCTAAGTGGCACATCAATCAACCCCATTTGTGTCTCATCAAGTCCCTCTCCATATCTACCTATGCATCATCCTCTAGATCAACATACCATCATGTTGTTGGTCCCTTCAAATATGAAATAACCAAAAAAACCTTCCCCCCCCCCCATTGATTCATAGTATATTTATAATATTCTATAAAAAATATTAGGGATTCGACCTTTTTTTATGATTTGACCTCAATTTTTTTTGGAAACGCATGAAACGTTTCCTCTTTTGGGAAGAAATGTCCTCACTTCGAGTTTCCTCACGTTTCTGCTTTTTGGGGACGTGGGGAAACATCCCCCAAATGTCCCCACATCCCCGGAGCACAAGGAAGCACAGGGACGTGTTTCCTAGGTGGGGGGACACGTCCTCGTGGAACACTGCAATTATGTCCTTGGCCATGTTTTGCTTCACTGCTTAAATGTCAGTCCATTCTTAAAAAAAAGTTTGGTATTGTGGACCAACCCACCTATGACCCTTTGACCAGATTTAGGGTCAAATTTCATCATGATGGCAGCCCTACATTGTTATGTATTACAGTTAGCTCCAGCATTTTCAGGAACTTGTTCATTTCCTTTTTCACGCAACCATTTCTTATCAAAATTTGGAGGACAATCAAAATACACTAAGTAGTTTATGAGATTGTCTACTTGCCACTTGATGTTGTCATTGAAATGGTGCCCATCTACCCCAAACACAATGATAGTTTCAGCATCTTCAAAATCTTGTATGGTATTGTCATCATAGTCTTCATCATGACCTTCATTAGTGGGATCAACAGAAGTCTCTTCTTCAAATTCTATGTTGCTCTCTTCATTTATGACAGCTGCAAAACCATCTTTGTCTTCTTGGTCTAGGACATCATTGGCTCCAATGAGGGCAAGAGGATCTTCCTATTTTAGGGCTTCCAACGAGTACTGGTAGATGTCTTTGAAACTCTGCTGTCTAGGATTATGATGCTTGAGAAACTCCTCAATTAAAACTTTGACGGATGGTACACTCTTCGGACTGTAAGAGTGCTTTAGCCAACCATAGCTCCCTTGTCCCAAAGAAAGAATGAAGACTCTCATCATGGCATCTTCATCTCTTTCCTTGTATTTTGACATGTGTCTCATAAATACAAAGACATATGGCATAGTAGCAAAAGAGTTTCCTTCAAACCGTGGGAGCTTCTCATAAAGCTTTAAAGGAGACTTATTTGAGTATCCCAGGATATTTTCAATATATATGCAAGAAATAATGTATGCAAATCTTAAGGAGCCATCCTTCATCCATGCAAATTTTCCACCATGAAAATTTCCAATTTGATGATAAATACAATTTCATACCTCTTCACACTGAAGTTGCCAAGGTGAGTTCCAAGTGCCTTCACAATCGTGCTTGTCTTCAAAATCTGTAAGAACAAGGTCTTTGTTCTTCCAACGGAGTCACCTAGATGGAAAGATCTTAAGGCTTGAACTTCATCCAATGTTGTCTTCTGGGAAGTGGACTTTATCCTTGGTAATAGAGCCAAATATATTAAAGAAAAATCTCCCACTTTTGAGATAAAGTCCAAAAGCTCAAGTGCAAGACCCACTGCACCTCAAAGGGGGCCACTGTTGTTGAGGACTATGTTGCAAGAAACGTAGGGCAAGGGGGCGTTTCCGTACGAAAACAGGTACGAAACGTTGAAACGCGTTTGGTACGGCCCTGAAACGCGTTTCAAGCCGTACTGCCACGTTTCCCGAAACTAAAACGTGGCCAGTACGGCCTGAAACACGTTTCAGGGCCGTACGGCTCACGTTTCAGCTTTTTACTTGTGTGTGTGTGTTTTTTTTTAATTTAGTTTGTTTTCTAATTTATTTTTAGGTTATC
>APFE031724983.1:46591-127424 GCA_000404065.3 Pinus taeda
GTTGAGGATAATGCTTATACTATGTTATGTAATTGCTAACAAATTAGCCAGTAAATTTGGAGTTCTGAGTTATCAGAATTAGGGTAGCAAATTAATAGATGTAGTCAGTTATCATTCAACGAATTATTAGGGGCAATAGATTAGTCAGATAATGGATAATAAATTAGAAATATGTTTGCTATATAATAATGTATTCATTGCTCCTACGAATATATGAGATTCCAATGAGAGTTCAGCTCATGTAATGCAACAAAGCTACAACTTTGAAACGATCCTCGGGCCTGTGGTTTAATCCATTATGCAGCAAATCTAAGGGCCTCAAAATTAAAGATCAACACATAACATTCAATCCTGCACAATACTTATCTACATTAAAACTCATAGATAATTCGTTAATAAGATATTTACATAAGAATTATTCTCATTCCTCACTCTCACACTCCTACCTTCTCATGCCTCATGGGCTCCTCTTAATTTATACAAATGGATTAGAACCCAAGTAGGTTCTAGATCCCTTAACAAACTCCAACAATATCTCTCTTGATCCCTAAATCTCTCAACCAAATCCTAAAAATCCTCTAATTCCACTTTTAACTCAACTAATCCTCTATTCTAGGATCCCCTAATCCCTAAGATCTCTATATGACATCTTTACAAGTCTATCATCACTCATATTCTCTCATAATTGAGAATATTTACAATTAAAACCTCACACACATATTTTTCACTCAATTTATTAAAAATATATAATAAAAAATTGAAAACATCACACCCCCACGTCAACCAAATATACAATGATTTTCTGAAGCAGGATGCTCCTACGTCTGACTCCCGATGTAGAAAAGAAAAATTCATAGACTCCTGTCTATGAAGTTTGTCACTTTTCTGTACTAATGTGATAGCCACAAGTCTCAATGACTTGCTACCTCCATGATCCAGGTGGCTCCAGAGACACACACAGGACAAAGAGGACTCAAGAAAGCTCAAAACTCAAAATGTTTGGATTATGCTCGAACCATGACCAGAGCGTAGATCTCGTCGCCCTGATTGCGGCGGTGTGAACGGTTCGTCAATCTGAGTCCAGGTGAGGAAGTTAGAAGCAGTGAAAGTTGGGTTGACTTTTCGCTGACTGGGCAGGGGTAAGAAGGCCACAATTTGGACAGAACTCAGCCACCGGATTCCAACCAGCTCCGGCCATATTCCGGGTGAAAATTGTGGCCTAGTTAAAAAGACTCCTACGGCTTAAAAATGGAATTTTTAAAAATGGCTCATTTTTGTTATTATAACAAAAAAAATAAAAAAAGGGGGGTGGGGGCCAGCAACCCCGCCACCCAACAACCCTCATAACTACATACTATCAATTTGGTGGAGGGGCGAGCCACGACCCTCGACCCCTCCCACGGGACCATCCAAACACGAAAGACACCGTTACATGGAGGTGGGCCGACCCTTGGGGCGTGGACCCAACGCTCCACCTCACCAACCAACTATGTAGCCGACGGAGGAAGGTACGGGGGTGGGCTGCCCAAGGCGGGCCCAACCAACCCCGAATTCATTAAAACAAAATTTTGTGTAAAGAAAGGAGGCGGAGTTTGATCGCCCGACCTCCTCCCTACTAAACCGGATCTCAACCATTACACCAAACGGACTTTATTGACAAATCCACCCAAAACTTTATATAAAACGCTCATTCGTCAGTGCGGGGGCAGATGGAGGAACCAAGAGCGAGCACAGATTTTGAGACAGAAGAGGCAGAATCTTGGCACGCAGTTTGAGGCAGCATTTTGCAAGAGGGTGAAATTTCACTTTGTCAGATTTTGACAAATTTTATATGGTTTCAGCACTTCTCGACGCCACGAACGCAATGGCGTTGTCCGTGTCTCCATCCGAGTTCTGCATTTTTCGGTCATTTTTCAATATGCAGGTGGAACCACAATTGTTGCAAAAACAGAGAGCAGAACCATGATCCTTACAATTGTCCCGAGGAAGTAATTTTTCTCCATGTCAGAATATAGTCAAGTTTACAGTTGTTTTTCATGGTTTTCCGCAGGGATCGCAATGGCAAGGTCAAATCACCTTTGGAGTTGCAAATTTCCAGTCCACCCATGGAGCAAAAACTTTGAGTAATCTAGGGGGAATCTAAAAGATTCCTTGAGCCCCAGATTCTCAACTTCTCAGAATTCAAAAATTGGACAGTCGATTTTGCACTATTCTATGCCACAAATATAATGGTGCATTCAAATTTCTCATTTACTCATTCTATTCTTCAACCACTTTTCTAAGTGGAATGCAAGTGTCAACATTCATGTGCGAGCAACCATTTCCATGCGTTTGATGCTGTGAGATCGATGGTCTGAGCAGCTTCAGCAGTTTGACATCCGCTTCTTCAGATGGCCCTTTGGTTGTGAGGTATATGCAGTGTTCATGTACTTCTTTTGCTATGCATTGTGCTGCACAGGTCCTTGCTTGATGTTTGATGTGGGATCCTGCTTCTTACTCATTTTCATGATTCTTGCTTGATGTGACGCGGAATCATCTGTGTGATGTACTTATTTTCATGATTTGTCATGTTGTGTTTTGAGATCCCTTTGTTGTATGTTGATGGGATACTCATGTGTCGCCATGCATGTTTGCTTTGAGATCCCTTTTATGCCATGTTGGCGGGATGCTCATCGTGCATGAGTTTTGTGTCATACTGATAGGAGTCTTTTGAATGAGAGTTCCTGTACTAGAACATCTTTTGGCGCCACTCCTGCGTGAGAGCATTTTCCTAGTATGATAACGACATCACCTTTTATGTACATCATTACTATTGACAGCACTTAATGTAGCGACCTACACCATCTTGACACGGGGCCAGGAGACGTAGTCCCTCCTAGACGAACTCTGTTATCAACGCTTATCTTTTTATGTTGTTGATGATTGACATGTTCCTCTTCTTTACAGCATGCAGATGTATTCATTAATGTTCTTTTAAAATGCAATTTAACACATCACGAAAGTAAAAGGTCTTGGAAGGGTCCTTCGTCACACCTGGACCTGGATCAAGTGGTATCAGAACGGTCTTTGCGTGGATGTGAATTGCAGTGTGAACAACAGAACGTGCAGCGACAAAGCATGAAAAAGCGATGTAGGAGACCATGTTCAAAATTTCCAAAAGAGTGGAAATAATGTATGAAACTCTACAGAAAGAGACAGAGGAAAATGAGCGATTGCAGCTTCAGTTACAAGCCATGGAAGAGGCCCTAGAAGAATTGAAGCTCAACAAGCATAACCTTGAAACAGAGAAACTTGAATTGAAGATGCGTCTACGTGAAGAGAAAGAGGAGAAACAAAGTTTGCTAGGACAGTTGCAAGCAAAAATGTAAAATGTAATTCTCTGAATTCATGTATATTTCCTGATGATGATTTCGCTGTTTTTGAAAATCATACCACAGGAATTGGCTCCAAACTGTTGAAGAAAATGGGGTATGAAGGAAAAGCCTTGGGCATCAATGGCCAAGGCATTGTCAACCCCATCAAAGTAAAAGAATTAACCAGTCAGGCAGGACTTGGGTATGTCAGAAAGGAAGTTGGGGAAAGTGCCACAACAGTTAGCGAACCACCAACAATGGATGATGAGCAGCCCTCATCAGTTCTTTCCAAGTCGACAGAGGGGGTAAAAGATGTTGATTTCCTTTCAGTTTCGTCGTCACATAGCATGATTTCTATTGGAGATTTGGAGATCCCAATTACAGGGACAAACATGAGGCTCCTTACAAGGACGAGGCACGAGGAGGAAGAAAAACTTGGCGTTAATAACCAAGGCATAACTCAACCATTGGAGGTTGTGTAGAGACCTCAATTTGCAAGCTCGAGATACACTGAAGGAGAATGCTCGAAGTTGTCAGATTCTTCCAAGACATCATCGAAATCGTCGAGGGAAGGGATTGATGGGAACAAATCCCCATCATCCCATGGAAAGAAAAGAGCTAAGGCAAGCTCTCATCGCCATAATGACATCAGAGACGACAAGGAAAGGTATAACCAGTTTCGATCTTCAAATGTTCATTTCGATTATAATCATGTTGTTAAAGATGAACGTAAAACATGGCATCGAAAAACATGTACCTTTTGTGGATTACATAACCATACATTTTCTAAGTGTTGGAAAAGAATCGCAGCACACAAAAGGATAAGGCGTGAAAGACCCTCTCAACAGCAAGTAAAGAAACATGTTAAACAGATCTTGAAGAAGAAGACCTATTGCAGTCATTGCAACAGAATTGGCCATCAACGAGCCACTTTTCGGAGGCTCCATCCAGAGCAGCGCCTTAAAGACAAAGTGTCGGTGCGTAAGCCAAGTGAAGCAGTTGGTCGACCATCGAATGCGCCACAAGGAGGCGACCCATTCACCTTGATAAGTGAAAAATGGTTTCTAGATATGTTAACATCTCATGGTCGTGCTTTTGTAAATCATTTGTTGCATTTTAAGATGTAAAAGTGATGATGTGTTTTCCATCACTTGTTCAGCAACAATGATGTCAGGTCTTATTTTGAGTTACATTTTAAAATGTGAAAGTCATGTTGTGTTTCCATCACTTGTCAAAGCAAATAGTGTTATCATGTGTTGCAGTGATGTTGTGTTTTCCATCACTTGTTGAAGCAGCAATGATATGTTGGCCTTGTTTCCGTAGTTGGGGTATTGCGTCCATCTTGTTGTAAATTTGACCACCGAGTATGTGTTATAAACTCGTGGCAAGTGTGGGACGTTTGGGTCATTAGTTGGTCATGAAAGTCAAGCATGTAATTTGCAAAACAATGCACTACAAGTTGCAGAGATTGCAAGTGTCAGCTCATCACTTAAGGTTCCGAAGAACAAAGGTGAAGGAGATGGAAGCGAGACCTTTTAGGATGCTTGTGATGCAAACAAGGTACAAAGAAGTTGCAGATTATTTTTCAAGCTTTTGGAGGACTAAAAGCTCCTCAGTGGGGAGGATTGATTCAGGTGGCTCCAGAGACACACACAGGACAAAGACGACTCAAGAAAGCTCAAAACTCAAAATGTTTGGATTATGCTAGAACTAGGACCAGAGCGTAGATCTCGTCGTCCTGATCGCGGCGGTGCGAACGGTTCATCAATCCAAGTCTGGATGAGGAAGTTAGAAGCAGTCAAAGTTGGGTTGACTTTTTGCTAACTAGGCAGGCTTAAGGAGGCCACAATTTGGATAGAACCTGGCCACCGGATTCCGACCAACTCCGGCCAGATTCCGGGCAAAATTGTGGCCTAGCTAAAAAGACTCCTACAGCTTAAAAACGGAATTTTTAAAAATGGCTCATTTTTGTTATTATAACAAAAAAAATAAAAAAGGGGGGTGGGGGCCACCAACCCCGCCACCCCCCAACCCTCATAACCGCATAATATCAATTTGGTGGAGGGGTGGGCCACGACCCCAGGCTCATCCCACGGGACCACCCAAACACGACGGCACCATTACATGGAGGTGGGTCGGCCCTTGGGGCGTGGACCCAACACTCCACCTCACCAGCCAACTACGTAGCGACAGAGGAAGGTACGGAGGCAGGCCGCCCAAGACGGGCCCATCCAACCCGGAATTCATTAAAACAAAATTTTGAGTAGAAAAAGGAGGAGGCAAGGTTTGAACGCCCGACCTCCTCCCTACTAAACCGGATCTCAACCATTACACCAAACGGACTTTATTAACAAATCTTCCCAAAACTTTATATAAAACGCTCATTCGTCAGTGCAGGGGCAGATGGAGGAACTAGGAGCGGCACAAATTTCGAGACAGAGGAGGTAGAATCTTGGCACACAATTCGAGGCAGCGTTTTGCAGGAGGGATGAAATTTCACTTTGTCAAATTTTGACAAATTTTATATGGTTTCAGCACTTCCCGACGCCACGAATGCAATGGCGTTGTCCATGTCTCCATCCGAGTTCTGCACTTTCAGTCATTTTTCAGTATGCAGGTGGAACCATGATTGCTGCAAAAACAAGGAGAGGAACCATGATCCTTGCAATTTTCCCTAGGAGGTAATTTTTCTCCATGTCAGAATATAGTCAAGTTTATAGTCGTTTTTCATGGTTTTCCACAGGGATCCACAGGGATCGCAATGGCGAGGTCAGATTCACCTTTGGAGTTGCAGATTTCCAATCCACCCATGGAGTAGAAACTTTGAGGAATCTAGGGGAATCTAAAAGATTCCTTGCACCCCAAATTCTCAACTTCTCATAATTCAAAAATTGGACAGTCGATTTTGCACTATTCGACGCCATAAATTTGATAGTGCATTCAGATTTCTCATTTGCTCATTCTATTCTTCAGCGACTTTTCTAAGTGGAATGCAAGTGTCAACATTCATGTGCGAGCAACCATTTCCATGCGATTGATGCCGTGAGATCGATGGTCTGAGCAACTTTAGCAGTTTGACATCCACTTCTTCAGATGGCCCTTGGTTGTGAGGTATATGAAGTGTTCATCTACTTCTTTTGCTATGCATTGTGCTGCACAGGTCCTTGCTTGATGTTTGATGTGGGATCCTGTTACTTACTCATTTTCATGATTCCTGCTTGATGTGGTGCGGAATCATCTGCGTGATGTACTTATTGTCATGATTTGTCATGTTGTGTTTTGAGATCCCTTTGTTGTATGTTGATGGGATACTCATGTGTTGCCATGCATGTTTGCTTTGAGATCCCTTTTATGCCATGTTGGCGGGATGCTCATCATGCATGAGGTTTGTGTCATACTGATAGGAGTCTTTTGATTGAAAGTTCCTGTATTGGAACATCTTTTGGCGCCACTCCTACGTGAAGGCATTTTCCTAGTATGATAATGACATCACCTTTTATGTACATCATTACTATTGACAGCACTTAATGCAGTGGCCTACACCATCTTCACACGGGGCTCGAAGACATAATCCCTACTGGATGAACTCCGTTATCAATGCTTATGTTTTTATGTTGCTGATGATTGACATGTTCCTCTTCTTTACAACATGCAGATGTATTCATTAATGTTCTTTAAAAATGCAATTTAACACATCAAGAAAGTAAAAGGTCTTGGAAGGGTCCTTCATCACACCCGGACCTGGATCACTCCAGGATTCCAAACTCTATTTTGCTGCTGCTCCTTCAATCTTTCTTCTTGATGTTGTTTACAAGATTGGAATAACAATTCATCATGATTACATTCAGGTTCCACATTTATACATTTTTCTTCCCCATATGTGCAATATGTTCATGTTCCAACAACATTTTCATTTCTTCAATTTCAACATTATTATCATTCTCTATGCTTCCGTTGCGCCAAATTTGTTGATTTGAAGGCATATTGTCACATTCTAACTTTGGATTATCCAACCAATCTTCTAGAAATTTTAATTCTGCTGCAATATTACTCATGTTGACATCTGAAAGTATTTGATGATTATCAACAACTTCAATTATTTGTTCACCTTCAGCATCTTTAACATTTCCTGCATCCACAAACAAGCTATCAGTTTTTTAAATACAAGACCTTTCGGCCTCATTTGATGCTTCAAGTACCAATCTTTCATAATGGACTTTCTAGGTTTCAACAAATCCTCTTTGTTGTGACTTAATTCCTTTGAGTTTCTCCTTTTCCAACAAAGCAATATTTACTTGTTCAAGCTCTCTGAACTTGTTTATCAGCTTGGCATTCCATTTCTTTTGCAATAGGTTCCACCTAACCTATTTCCTCATTCTCCATCCATGTCTTCGGTCTTCATTCTCTTTTCCTTGTAGCCATTCCATTAGTATATCAAATCGCACTTTCAATTCCTCGATCTCTTTCTTCATCTTCTATGGTGAACTTTATCATGTTCATTGTCACCTGCAACAACTAACACTTTGACGAGACTTTGGGTGTCGGGCCCCGCCGATCATGCACCCATTACATTCAAAGACTCAAAATTTTGAATCGACTCTCTAATTCTTAATTTTGTTTTGACCTCAGACTCTTAACTTGACATCCACTCTTCTTGACTTAAAAAGATCTCATAAGTCTCTTCCTGTTTACAATTGGACTTGAATTTGATTTTTTCCATGGATTTGAATCCAACACTTTATATTTCGCTTAAAACCTAGACTTTCAAATATGGACCACTTAATTACCATAAATATATTTAAACTTTGAAAAATGGAAACGTTTTAATATTCCATTAAATCTTTCACTTTCTTTAGTAAGAGTAAATTGCATTTATAAAAGAAAGAGATGCGTTGAAATAAATTACTCCTATCTCTCTTCCCACTCATGAATTTTTATGCATTATAAATGTCGTAAGTTAAGTGGACCACCGTTTGAAACTATGAATCTTCATAAAAATCTTCCTACACGCAGGGTATTGTAAACCACTTCACGCGGAGTATTGTAAACCACACTTCCACTGCACTATTCCACTTTGACTTCATTTAGCGAATTACTAACTTGATTGCGAGATGTCAACCACTCTTGAAGACTTTCTCCCCTTTAATATGGACCTTGCCTGGCGTATGCAAAGCCGTGATGGAAAGATAAAAAATCGGTTACAGTGGCAGAAACTGGAGCTGAGACGTTAACTCATCCAACCCATCCCATAGACTAATGAACATTCATTTCATGTTTCTTCCATCTCCTTCCTGTGGATGGTATTTCATACAACCACTACAATGTACCACTATAATTCAACATGATGATACAATACCTACCAGTTCCTCCTTCACGCAACATTCAACTCCACAGTGCATAACACTTTCCACATAACTCATCTTGCATGCAGCTCTGCAAGATAGATGTTTCCTGATTTACATAGCTCAATTACTTCGAATCTCTTCGAATTTAACTACACCACTCCACAACTAAATCAAGTTTGGCAATGCGCTTTAACCTCGACACAGTTCCATGAAAATCAATGACGTAACCTTGACAGAGTTTCTTCTTTGCAATGATGCCCCGACTTTGATACCACTTTAATGCAGCAAAGCTACAACTTTGAAAAGATCCTCGGGCTTGTGGTTTAATCCATTATGCAGCAAATCTAAGGGCCTCAAAATTAAAGATCAACACATAACATTCAATCCTGCACAATACTTATCTACATTAAAACTCATAAATAATACATTAATAAGATATTTACATAAGAATTATTCTCATTCCTCACTCGCACAGTCCTACCTTCTCATGCCTCATGGGCTCCTCTTAATTTATACAAATGGATTAGAACCCAAGTAGGTTCTAAATCCCTTAACAAACTCCAACAATATCTCTCTTGATCCCTAAATCTCTCATCCAAATCCTAAAAATCCTCTAATTCCACTTTTAACTCAACTAATCCTCAATTCTAGGATCCCCTAATCCCTAAGATCTCTATGAGATCTTTACAAGTCTATCATCACTCATATTCTCTCATAACTGAGAATATTTACAATTAAAACCTCACACACATAATTTTCACTCAATTTATTAAAAATATACAAATAAATTGAAAACATCACACCCCCTAAGTCAACCAAATATACAATGATTTTCTGAAGCGGGATGCTCCTGCATCATCATGGATTGAGAATCAGAGTTCTCTCGTTTTTGTTCACTAGTTTTGTTTATGTTTTAATATGTATGCTCTTGATAGATTTAACATGTGGTATCAGAGCTAAGTTAAGGGAGTTGATTTATATGTAAAGTGTGTTGTTGGCAGGAGGTTTCAAAAGTTTGTGAAAGCCATTGGCAAGAGTTTTCATAATTTTGTGAAGCCTGTGTAGATTCAAGTTATTGGTGGGAGTGCTCAGCAGTTAGCAGCAATGGCCAACAATATGAATATTTCTCAGCCACAAATACAGTGTTTAAAGGTGAGAACTTTGGTTTTTGGAGCATTAAGATGAAAACATTGTTTCGCTCACAAGATTTGTGGGATTTCGTAGAAAATGGATATACAGAACTAGATGCTCAAACACTTGCTTGTTGGACTCAAGACCAAAGAACACAACTAAAGGAAAATCGTAAAAAAGATTCAAAGGCTTTCTTCCTAATACCGCAAGCAGTGCATGATTCTATTTTTCCAAGACTAGTTGGAGTAACAAAATCAAAGGAGGCATGGGATGCTTTGCAACAAGCATATCAAGGAACTGATAAGGTAAAAATTGTTAAGTTGCAACCCTTAAGAAGAGAATTTGAAACTTTGTGCATGCAAAACTCTGACTCTATTCAAGATTTTCTCACTAGAGTTATGGGTATAGTGAATGAAATTATGTCTTATGGAGAAGATATAAAAGATCAAAAAATTGTTGAGAAGATTTTAAGAAGTATGCCTGCAAAATTTGATGGGGTTGTTGTTGCTATTGAGGAATCTAAGATCTAACTCAGTTGTCTATGAATGACATAGGGGTCTCTTCAATCTCATGAGCAAAGAATCAATAGATCTTCTGAAAAATCTATTGAGCAAGCTTTTCAAGCAAGAGGAAATATTTTCAAAGACAAAAGTGGTTCCTCTCATGAGGAAAGCCAAAACACTTCTGGAATAGGAAAAGGAAGAGGACAAACATATAGAGGAGGTAGAGGTTGAGGAAGATTTTTTTCTGCAAACAACAAAGGAAGAGGTAATGATGACAGTGATTGAGGTAAAAGATTTAATAAATCCCAAGGTTGGTGTTTTTATTGTAAAAGATTTGGCCATTATGAACGAAACTGTTGGAAAAAACAAAAACAAGAAGCTAATTTTTCTGATGAAAAAGAAGAGGTTGGCGCTTTATTCTTGGCTTGTGATTCAACTAATAATGTTTCCAAAGAAGTGTGGCTTACGGATAGTGGTTGCAGCAATCACATGACAGGAAACAAAGATGGCTTTGTGCAGATAGATGAATCTACAAAATCCGATGTACTATTGGGAGATGACAAGCCAGTTGAAGCTAAAGGTAAGGAAACAATTGTTGTGAAGACAAAACAAGGAAAACCAAAGCACATTAATGATGTTTCATATGTTCCTGGTCTAGCACATAATTTGTTGAGTGTGGGGCAGCTCCTTGAAAAGGGATATTTAATTGTTTTCAAGGACAAGCAATGCATAATCTATGATAAAGATGATCACCGTAAAATTATTGCTAAGACTAATATGCTGCAAAACAGAATTTTTGCTTTCAATCTCCCTTGTGAAGCAAGTACAATGTTGAATGTTGCTTATGATGATAGTTCTTGGCTATGGCACATAAGGTATGGACATTTGAATATGAAAGGCTTGAAATTGTTATATAACAAGCAAATGGTCAAAGAGTTACCACTTATTGGTTCTATTGATAAAGTCTGTGAAGGGTGTATTCTTGGTAAGCAACATAGCGATTCATTTCCAGTAGGAAAATCATGGAGAACAAGTAAACCATTGGAGCTAGTGCATGCAGATATATGTGGTCCTATGCAAACTTTGTCTCTCAACAAAAATAAGTATTTCATTATTTTTGTGGATGATTTTAGTAGAAGAACATGGGTATATTTCATTAAAGAAAAATCTGATGCATTTGTCATATTTCAACAATTTAAAGCTCTTGTGGAAAAGCAAAGTGGTTATTGTCTAAAAACATTACGCACAGATAGAGGGGGAGAATTCACTTCTAATAAGTTTGATTCTTATTGTAAAATGAATGGCATTCAAAGGCAATTGACAGCTAGTTATACTCCCCAACAGAATGGCATTGTTGAACGTAAGAATAGAACAATTGTTGAGATGGCTAGGAGCATGATGAAAGGTAAAAACCTTCCAAACATTTTTTGGGGCTGAAGTTGTAGCTACATCTGTTTATTTGCTTAATAGATGCCCAACAAGAAGTGTGCAAAGTATTACCCCTTATGAAGCATGGTGTGGAAGAAAACCAATATTTCTCATTTAAGAGTCTTTGGTTGCATTGCCTATGCTCATGTTCCTACTGAAAAGAGAAGAAAGCTTGATGATAAAAGCGTGAAATGCATTTTTATTGGATATTGTGAGGAAACCAAAGGTTAATCGTGATGTGTTCTTTGATGAGAAAGAAGAATGGCAGTGGAATCACGATGTGCAACAACAAACTCCAAGTATTGTTGTTCAAGAAGATGAATTTTTTTTTCTACAAATCCATCCAGTAATCAAAATACTTCAAAGGCCACATACACTCCATCATCTTCTGCTACTTCAAATCATGTTTCAAGTCCAAGTCCTCCTCCGAAAATGACAAAATCTTTAAATGAAATTTATGGTAATACTAATTTTGCTTTGATGTCACAGATTGAAGCAGAGCCAAGATGTTTTGAAGATGCAGTAAAAGAGTTAGTTTGGTTCAAAGCAATGGATGAAGAAATGGTAGCCATTAAAAAGAATGAAACATGGGCACTTGTGGATCCTCCTACTCAAAAAGAAGTCACTGGGGTGAAATGGTTGTATAAAACCAAGTATGTAGCTAATGGAATGGATCAATACAAAAGCACAAAGCAAGGTTAGTAGCAAAGGGATATGCTCAACAACCAGGTACTGACTACAATGAAACATATGCTCCTGTTGCAAGATTTGATACAATCAGAAATGTTTTGGCATTGGCAGCGCAATATAAATGGTTAGTTTATCAATTTGATGTTAAAACAGCCTTTCTAAATGGTGAGTTGAAAGAAGATGTATATGTTCACCAGCCCCAAGGATATGAAGAAGCAGGAAATGAACAGAAAGTCTACAAACTGAAAAAGGCTCTTTATGGGCTTAAACAAGCTCCAAGAGCATGGTACTGTAGAATTGACACTTATTTTTTGAAAAAGGGGTTTAATAGAAGTGAAAATGAACACACATTATATATCAAGTCAAATGGTAATGATATAATAATTGTGTGCTTATATGTAGATGACTTGATATACACATCTTCAAGTGATTTGTTAGTGGAAGAGTTCAGGCATGCTATGAATACTGAATTTGAAATGACTGATTTGGGTTTGCTCCATTATTTTCTTGGCATAGAAGTGACACAAATGAATGATGGCATTTTTATTTCACAAGAAAAATATGTTTCAAATCTTCTTGACAAATGGAAAATGGGAAATTGTAAACCCATGAGCACGCCCATGAATACAAATGAAAAATTTTCTGCAGAAGATGGAGTTGAAAAGGTAGATGCTCAATCCTATGGGAGTCTGGTAGGAAGCCCTTTGTATCTTACTACCACTAGGCCTGATATTATGCATGCAGTAGGCTTGATTTCCATATTCATGCAAAGTCCAAGTAAAATTCATTTTGGAGCAGCAAAAAAAATTTTGAGGTATCTCTCTGGAACAAGAAATTATGGAATTTGGTATACTTCATCAAATAATTTTGGGTTGGTTGGTTATACAAATAGTGATTGGGTTGGATCTTTTGATGATAGAAAAAGCACTTCAGGTTATGTATTCAGCGTTGGATCAGGTGCAGTGTTATGGTGTTCAAAGAAGCAACCGATTATTTCATTGCCTTCTACAAAGGCAGAGTATATTGCAGCAGATATATTTACTAAAGCACTACCAAAAGGGAAGTTTCAATACATGAGGGATATGCTTGGGATCACCTCATTAAGCATTAAGGGGGAGTGTTGAGGATAATGCTTAAACTATGTTATGTAATTGCTGACAAATTAGCCAGCAAATTTTGTGTTCTAAGTTATTAGAATTAGGGCAGCAAATTAATAGATGTAGTCAGTTATCATTTAGCAAATTATTAGGGGCAGTAGATTAGTCAGATAATGGATAATCAAATTAGAAATATGTTTGCTATATAGTAATGTATTCATTGCTCCTATGAATATATGAGATTCCAATGAGAGTTCAGCTCATGGATTGAGAATCAGACTTCTCTTGTTTTTGTTCATTAGTTTTGTTTATGTTTTCATATATATGCTCTTGATAGATTTAACAACTATCGCCTCACCAACTCTCTTCTCACTTCTAAATTTTGGCCAACTCTCCTCCATCTCAAAGGGGGTTCAGCCTGATAGATCTTAGGGACCAAATGGCTCAAACAAGCCAAGTAAGAGCCACCCAAGGCTTCTACTTCTACTTCCACTCACAAATAGAGAGAAGGGTGGGTAGGATTGCTATGGCTTTAGGGCATCCTCTAGGTTAAGTTCAAATCTATGTTGCACATGACTTGGCCCCTTTGCTATCAACTGCATTTCTATATCAAAACTCAGAAAAACAACTGAAACATGTTTCCCTTTATTTTTTATTTTCATCATTTTACTTAAATTTTTAACATTACCATTAATTGTTTCAGGATGTTTGAGAGTGGTCCCAACCTTATCAGACTTCATATGGAGAAAGTGGAATTTCATATCCCATTCAAAGCACAATGAAGCCGCAGCAAGGTCAATGAAACACTGTAATACAAAGCATCACAGATCATACATATACATGGAATACGTTACAATAAAACGCTGTCATACACAACAATTCTATATATATACGCATCAGCAAATATACCATGCAGTCCTATGGTACACATATGGAATATGGAACGTGGAACGCAGTCACATAAATATGGACGGTCAGGACGCAGTTATATTATGGACGCATATATATATTTATACGCTTCACGCTAGAGGCAAACAGTCAGGACGCAGTCATATTAGGGACGCATATATATATACATATACACTTCACGCTAGACTGTCATATATATGGAACGGCAGACAGTCGGGACACAATCATATTATGGGACGCATAGATATTATATGGAACGCAAATATATATATATAACACGCACAACAATGCCCTACTCTACACGCAGTCATGACAATATAATATACCATGCAGGGTAGCCGCAGTAACGTTAAGGATATACGTTGTGTATGGAAGTCAAGGCAGCAAATAAGTATTGAACGCAGTCAAGGCAGCAAGGTAAGGAACACATTGGAACGCAGTCATATACTTCATGATGGAACGCAGTCATATATATATATGTTGTGTATGGAATACAGGACAATCATATCCCTAATTTACACAGCTAATACGGAAAACAACGAGACTGCGTGGAGTATTGCGTGGAACTATAGCCTAGCTGCTTTGCTAGGCTGCAAGCCATAGCAAGCAGCTAAGACTGATATGTATATGACCTCCATTATGAAGCAACATAAGGGTATTATGAGCAGCATGATGAGCTGCATAATGGGCAGTATTATGAGCAGCATGATGAGCTGCATAATGGGCAGTAGTATGAGCAGCATGATGCATGAGCAAGCAGTTAAGGCTGATATCAACAAAGGCAAATTGTTGCAGCATGATGAAGCAACGAGAAGGCAGAGGCAGCAGCATGGTGAGCAGCACTATGAGATCATGTGCAAGGGTACATTAGCAGGGGCAACAGCATGATGATGATGCTCATTAGCTTAAGCAACATTATGATGGATAAGGTCATGGACATCGACAGCAGCATGGTGCAGTATGCAGTGGTACAACTAGAGGACCAGATGCAGCACGATGATAGGTATCAGTTGAAGCAGAATGTCTTCAACTAATCTCATCGTTATAGGAGATGATCTATGCTTAGAAAAAGACAATTCAAAGTGTTGACTTCTGTTGTAATTGTACTATCTCTCTCTCTCTCTTTCTCTGTTGAACTTTGAAGATAAAAGAAGATTTGATCAAAGGGTTTCCCCACACATTGTGGGGTTTGTCCCTGGCTCGCGCCATCTTGTGTCCTCTTTCTGGCTTCTTCTGCGATTTATATTTATGTTCTATCTGCAGTTTACTTTATGTTGATGTGATTGCTAATATGGAAAAGAAATTAAATAAATTGCTCTAGCATAGAACATACCTAAAATTAACAGCTGAAAAGTAAAACCCTTATCTCGAAAAGAAAAGAAAAAAAATTCTTCCTTGGATCCGAATTTTTCTAAAAAATCTTCAGTGGGTAGCCTTGCAAAATCTTCAAGAGGCTAGTTCTTCCCCTCAAGAGCCTAGATCTAGTTATTTATTCACTTGATCCCTTGATCCAACCTACAAAAAATAAAAATAAAACACCCAAATCCCAAATATATACAAAATAAATCTAAAAAAACCCAACCCAAGTTAGAGAAATAATTTACAATTTAAATTACAAAATTATTTTACAAATTATACATGGGTTTTTAAATGAATTTTGAGAAAATAAATTATATAATATTTTTCCTTTGATGAATTGCCAAAAATGCTTCAGAAAACTTATGCTCACTATAGCCTTAGCGAAGATTTAATCCACCATATAAAAACTAAAGATCCAAACAAAATAATCCTTGCCCACAGTCTATGAACTTGGAGACCAAGGATTGAGTACCTGCAAACACTATGTATTATCTCAAAATAATCACATAAAGCACAACATAGGAAGCTCGTAGTCAATACATACCACAAATCAACAAACAAGAACACCACGAGTGGCACCCCAAAGTCTTTTATTATATAGCAGAAAAAATAGTTCCTAGCGAGACAATAGTTTACAAAAATGTTTCACCAGCAATATTCTAGCTAGAGATCAAGATGCAAGAGAATCAAATGACTCTCTAATTTATAGATTTATCCTCCAAGTGGAAAAATAACAGCTAGTTTCTTTGATTCTTGTCAAAATAATCTTTGTCGTTGATAAACAATTCAAGATCTTTTAATTTTCGCCCCTGATTTTTTATTTTGGAAGAATTTTCGAATTTATCATTTAATTCCATTTTTATTAGCTCAAAATTAGACTTTGATTTAACCACCAAGTTCCAAGGGTCCATTTTTTCTTGAAATATACAATATTCCCTTGGTGGATAACCTTTAAAAATCGATTCCTTTAAGACCCACAAATTTTTTCACTGGGAAAATTATTTTTCCTAAGACAACTTAATTTAACTCTAATTAATTAATTTTCGGGCTTAGGATTTAATTTTATTTTGCCAGAAAAATTAATTAATTTACACATGAGGGGATTTAATTATTTCTCCACCCTCTAATACATAAGATTCTACATTTACAAGACTCAAATAGGGAATACACATTTGGCTTAGACCCTCAAGACATATAACCCATCTATGACATAGGATGATCTAGTAAACCAAGTGATTTGTAATAAAATAATTTAGCAAACTAACTTGAATTATTCTCAAACCACTTTTACATCAAACTCGACTAAAAACACTAGGACTCACCTAATAATTCGACAATAAATTTCACCCTAGCTTTGGGGTTTAAGCTGGAGGGAAAAAACTCTTTTGATTAGCCATGTTTAGAAACACATGTAATCAAGGAGGTTAAAAACCTCCTAGGATGAAATTTGTCATCAAAATTATAGGCTTACCTAGGTTGTTACATAGACTCAAGGTTTTACTAAAGATCATCTACATTACATAACTTGCGGAATGTTATCTGATTGCATTGAAAAAATTGGTACTTCCACTTCCCTGGAACTTTGACACTTTGAGTGCAACAGATCCAATGAAAGAAGTTGATTAGTTTATAGTTGAGCCGAGGCATGTGGCACAACACGTATTGAGGTACCGACATGGTACAGTTGGATATGGATTGAGATATGTCTCAAATGATGAAGAACAACTATTGGGATATATAGATTTTGGTTGAGCAGGGAGTGTCGAAGACGAGAAGAGCACATCAATATGTTGCTTCAGTCTGTGTTTTGCAGGAAGCAGGCATCTGTCGCACTCAACTTTGCAGAGGCTAAGTATATTGCAGCTAGTTTGGCAAGTTGTGAAGTAATGTAGGTTCGAAAGCTACTCGCAGGATTGTTTGACCAGGTGCTAGAGACGGCTATGATGATAGGTCAAAGCACAATGAGATCAAGTACCGAGACAGTACAGAAAGGAGCAGTGAGGCTCCAGTATATTTCTATAGACGAGCAGGTTGCTGACATTCTCACAAAAGCCTCTATCCCGGAATGAAGCTTGTTTACTTCAAGGACAAGCTTAGAGTAGTTGAGAATGTCTCTGTCAATGAGAGGGAGTGTTGATGTTGTAGCATCAAGCGCAGACATTCTCCCTAGGTCGGGATATTGACAAATCAAGGGTATTGATCAGGGGCCATGTAATGTGGCTAGGGAGAATGGTCCAAAGAGCATCAAGGCCCAAAGTGCTCCCCCAGTCAAAAGGTTTTGACCATCTTGCCAAGAGGTACTTGGCTAGTGGGTAGAGTGAGTGCCTTTAGCATCGAGCAAGTGTTTTACCATTCAATTGGCATGCAAGAATGGTAATTGGCCCAAGGTTTCACCATTTTTTGGTCAAAGGTATTGACTTTGCTCCAAGTGACGACTTGTTGAGCTAGTGAACTAGGCCTAGTCTTGTTTGACCCTAGTTAGAAGGTTTTGATCATATTGCCAAAGGGTTTTGGCTAGTGGGTGACTCACTAATTAGATCCATTTGCAAAGGGGATTTGACTAGTAAATGACTATATCCTTTGCATGATATTGATGCAAGATGCTTTCCACATGGTTCTAGAATAGAACATGAAGCGGATGGATACATCAACATAGCTAGTTCATTCAATCTTTTCTTGGGGAGGAGAATTTTTTCAACAAAGTGGGCATCTGAGGAAATCAAGGTGAATACATCCCTAGCTAAGAGGGAGTGTTGATTTTTGGGTAGTTGTGGTCAGTATTCCCCAGCTACTCAAGTCGGCCCTTAAAAGAAATTAAATGAAAGAAATTTAAATAGGGAATTTTTATTTAAATTTGATTTGACCAGATTGAAGGAGGGAAAAAATAAATTTTAATTTATTTTGTTCCTATGTCACTGGATTCGCTCCCCCCCCCACATTTCCCAAATCAAACTTGTCGGACACAATTCTCAAGGGACACGTGTCTGATTCGAGGCTAGGGAGTGTCCCGAAATCGCAATTTGTGTCACATAGGAGTCTGATTCGCTCCCACAACGAATCGCGATTTTTGAGCACGTGTCAGGCAACAAGGGGCCCACGGGCTAGATAAAAGCCGAAATTGGGCCGTTTTTCCTCATTTGCAATTGTGGTTTTGGAGTTGTGGGATTGTGGGAGCAACCAGCAAAGGAGATAAGCGTGTCTTGGAGGTGATTCAAGCTACGAGTATATGGATTTCCCTTCCATATTTTTTCTAGTTTTGCTATAGCAGTGTGCCTGTCATTTTGTTTACATTCTTTTTTTAATTTTACAACAATCATAGCTCAAACAAAGGCAGTAGGGAAATGCCCCCCTTCTTTCAATTTCATCAGGCTCTGCTAGTGTTCCATTTGTTGGAAGTGGGGTTGCAACAACAGCTTCAAAAATTAAGAGAAACATCAATTTAGCAAGAAAACAAGCTCAAGAAAGTAAATATCCCTTGTGGAAGTATGTTTCAAGAGATTAGAAGCCAGGCAATAAGTTAAAGGGAGGAGGCAATGTTAGTTGGAAATACAACTTTTGCAACACTCGATTCAAGAGCACCTATTTTTGTGTGAAAGCACACTTGTTAGGCTTACCATTTTGTGGAATTGGAGCATGTTTAGGAGTGACTGCATCTAAGAGGAAGGAATTAGAAAGAGAGGCCAATGTTGATGTGGCAATGGTGGCTACATCATCTAAGAAGAAGGATGAGGACCCCCTTCCATTCTTAAGGAAAAGCAGTGCCAATTATCCATCTGAGAGTTCTTGGGGGTGCAGGTCAAGCAACAAAAAGGAGAGCACTTGATCCAATGGACAAAATATTTTAGCAAGAGAGGCGAGAAGAGATTGATATCACCATTGCCTTCTATCTCAACTTCATATCATTTAATGTTGCGCGATCACCTTTATTTATTGAGATGTGCCGAGCTCTAACTCAAGGGGCTCCATCGGGGTATGTGCCTCCTGGATCAGAGAGGCTCAGAACTACATTGTTGAGTAAGGCAAAGAAAGAGGTGGATAAAATGCTTGGGCCTATTAAGTCAACATGGCCAACATCTGGGGTTAGTATTGTTTCTGGTGGATAGACAGATGCAGCACATCATCCACTCATCAACTTCATGGTGTCTTTCTTGAATGGACCAGTTTTCTTGAAAGCAGTGGATGCTCTTGGAAAATACAAGGATGCACAATATATGGGTGAGTTGTTCAATAAAGTTACTGAAGATGTAGGCATTAATTCTTGTGTGCAAAACATTACAGACAATGCACCTATTTGCAAATTTGTTGGCATGATTGTGGAAGCTAAATATCCACACGTATTCTGGACACCTTGCATTGCTCATTCCTTGAATTTAGCACTTAAATATATTGCTTCTGATGCATCTTGGATTGGAACTCTTATTGAGGATGCATGGCATATCCACAACTTTGTACAAAATCATACGAATGCCATCACAATCTACAAAAAGTACACACATCTATCATTGTTGTAGATTGTAGTTACATGGCTTGCCTCTACATTCATCATGTTGAAGAGGTTGAGGGAGGTCAAGACCACTCTTGGGTCCATGGTTATTTCAAAGTTTTGGTCTTTTTGGAGAAAGACAAATCAAGCAGCCTCAAAAAGAGTCAAGGACACAGGATTAGATGATGCTAGGTGGGGGAGGGTAGATCTTACTATTAAGATCATGGACCCTATCATTGTTTTGTTGTGATTTGTTGAGACCAACCCATCCTAGGAGAGGTTTATGAGGGATGGGATTCCATGGTTGAGTCCCATTATTTTTCAGACTAAGTGCCATGAGTATGAGACATTAGCGGAGGCCTTCTTCACCACCATACTAGATATTCTTGTCAGCAAGTAGGACAAGAATTGCACACCTTTGCATTGCTTGGCTCACTCATTGAATCCAAAATACTACATCCATGCATGGTTGAATGGTGGACCTTCACGCAGATTCCCTCCTCACATGGATGGTGAGATTTCACAAGGGAGGAAGGATGCATTGAGATGGATATTTCAAGATAAAGCATCCCCTGATGAGGTGGAGGATGCCTTTGCAGAGTTTTCCATTGGCACTGGATGATTTGCAGGCTATGATGTTATCAGAGATGGGGGGGGCTAAGAAGCCCTATTCTTGGTGGGCAACTCATGGGGCAACATGCCCTCCTCAATAGCAATTCTCCATGAGGCTCCTCTCTTAGCTTACTTCATCCTCTTGTTACGAGAAGATGTGGAGCACATATGGGAATCTGTATAGTTTGAAGAAGAGTAGGCTTGAGCAGTCCAGGGCAAAGAAAATGGTGTATGTGCACACCAACCTTTGTCTTATTTACAGGCAGAGGGAGGAGTGGTTGAAGGGAAAGACAAAGATGTGGGATGTATTACCTAATGACATGGGTTTGAACAACAGCGTTGAATTGGCATTAGTAAACTTGGATCTTATTGACCCAGTGCTAGAGCCTGTCACTTTTGATGATGGTGATACTCTTGAGAGGTCATCCTCCACACCAATAGATGCAAAGATTACATTTGATACAGAGCAGGAGGATGCAGAAGAAAGCAATGGTGGTATTGATGCTGATTTTGATGTTGATGACTCTGAGCTATAGGCAGCACTGCAGCAGCCAGCAGCATATGAGATTCTTCCTTCCTATTCTACGGTTTCGGGTTCTAGTGTCTACCTTGTTTTGTATTTGCTATGTTCCATTGGCATTCCTAGTCAAGAGTCCTCAGGAATCAATACCTATGTAATACATTTTTATTTTGAAGACTTAATGAAAATGCTGCAGTTTATGGTTAATTTCTTGTGTTTATGGTTAATTTCTAGTTGTAAACTTGTATCATTGATGAATCGTGATTGTATGCATAATGTTACAAACTTACAATGTACATGTACAAATCTATGATTGAATTTGTTACTTGTATCATCATGAGAATTTGTGTAATATCATAATATGGTGTATCTGTTAATTTTTTTAATATATATATATATATATATATATTAAAAAAATTAATAGATACATCATATTATGATAGTACACAAATTCTATATAATAATATATATTTATTATATATATATATATATATATATATATATATATATATATATATATATAATGTGTCCTATGAATCCTGTTCCGGGGGGTCTCCGTGTCCCGTATCGAACTCTCTTATTTTCGTGTCCTGCATGTCCTGTGTCCCTGTGTCAGGTGACTTAGTTTTGCTCAAGTCGGCTCCAAAAGGGCAGGTCAGCCCAGCTAAAGGATGTGCCACTTGGACACCATAAATCACTATAAATAGACACTTGATTCCCTCATTTCAACACACTAATCCAGATCATCAACTCATCTCTATTCTTCTGTTCACACGTGCGCGATAAAGAGGAGTTTCTTCTAAGGTTTGACTGAACTTTTCTAAGGTCTGTTTGACCAGAATTGACCGAGATTCTGAGCAGAGTTGACCACAGTACAGAGGCTGAGCTGACCACATAACAGGGCCGCAGTCGACCACAGTTAACCGCAGAGGCCACACGGCCAAAGTTTGACCGCAGGAAGGACCATTGACCGGCATTGACTTCTCTGTTTGACCAGGTTTGACTTATGTTGAATTCGATGGTCTGGTTGACGAAGATTGACTGGGAAAAATCTGATTGTACCTTTGTTGAATTGAATAATTTCTCCTAAGAAAAGTTTACTGGGTTTTTCCCTAGTTATGATTTTCCAGGGTAAATTTCCAGTGTTTACTGTGCTCTCTACTGTTTCTATTGTATTTACTATTTACAGTTGAATTTTCTAAGTATAATTGCTTAATGATGTTCTAAAGTGTCAAAGTAATCCTTTTAAGTAATTATCAATTTCAGAAAATTGTGCTTGTGTAATTAGCACTTGAAAATCAACATCCTCCGTGATTGAAAAAGCACCCGTCCAAATGGAGAGGCTCTCCAACCATCATAAGGGTTGGTTTGTCTATAGTTATCAGACCAGATCTGCCTGTGCAGATTTCTGTGATGACAAAACGAGACCACCTATTCTTACAAGGGTATTTGGTCTGCTGGGACTGTTAAGCCTCCAAGGCAGATAGCAGAGATAAATATTGATAAATCATTTCCTTAGGCCTAATTTGATGGGGTCCGTCAAGGGCTGCTAGGCGTATGTGGTACAGGAGGCATTCTTTATCTTTCCTATACTAACGATTTATGTTTCAGGGCTGGTCCTGGAGAAGGAATGAACAACTGAGCAGAGTGAAATGCTCTGGCTTTAGAGAATGCACAAGCAGAAGAGAGGATTGGCAAGATTGCATGTTATTTGCTACTCAAAGCTTGCCATTGAGTAGGTCAATATAACTGTCAGCATCCATGATCTGATTCTGAAGCTAGTTTATGATCAAGTCAAATGGATCCCACACAAATATACTCTCATCTCTTTTATCCATGTATATAGAGAACTGAACGTGGAAGCTGATATGTTGTTGGAGAGGGCCTCAGAGCTACCAGTTGGGACCTTAGAGCTTTATGAAGTTAATGCTGGGATTGCTTCCCGAGTCGCTGTCAAACCTTCCTTTTTCCAGTCAATACATTGGCTGTAGTTTTCACTTTGGAATTCCTAGTTTGGGATATTTAGTCTTTTACACTGTTGATGTAAATGATCGAAGGTTACTTATTTTAGGTAGCATAATGGACTGATTAAATGTTTGCTGGACGGACTACTAATCTGCTTTTTATATATGTTTTAAGTGAACCTAGGATCCGAGCCTCTAGGACAGGCAGAGACTCTTTTGATAATTTTACTTTTTATGTTTTGGAAAGATCCACAGTGATCATGGTTAGGGAAACCATGCACATCCAAAATGTAACATTATATTTTTTGCTGAAATGAAATTGTTACAATTTTTTCCAAGAAAAAAAAAATAAAGAGCTCCAAAAGGTATATATTAAATCATAAAAATGCAAACGATTTTACTGTGGGAGTCATGGTATTGTTAGTTTATGATAGAACAAGCCAATGTAGAATGTAACAGAAGCGAAAAAATTGTGCACTAATATCTTTCAGTGTTTTCTAGAATTCACATCGCATGCTCTCTGCTGAAGCTACTTTTAGTAGAGTGTTCTTTACGGTACTGAAGATTCCAACTAAGAAAATATAAAATTGCTCAAACAAAATTGAAATTATTTACAGCAACACTGATTATTATTCTTTAGTCTAATGAGACAAGATGTGGTGGCCTGAAAAATGTACCTCCATTATTATCAGTTTCCGAATATAAACCAAAGCCTCCCAAATAACAGGGTCTAATCTTGCAACCCCGCAGCTGGACTCCATTAACCTGTTTTTCAAGTAAAACCTCATCATGGACAAGCTGAAAAATGAGATAATTAGAAGCACAAGCTATGCCATTGGCATAACTCAGTTTTATGGTAAAGGTAAATACCTTCAATAGAAATATCCTACTTGGCCTTCCCTTTCTTACCAGTTCACCAGCATATTTCATCATTATAATTTCCTGTATTTTATGAAACTGAAAACATTCTTGTGACTCATGAGAATTAAATTTCAGTCCTTTTGCATAGTTCCCCCTTGATTGCATCCACACTAAGGCGTCATGCACATGCAATTGACTTTTGATCTGGTCTTCAGTATATGACATAACACACAATTATTTCCATACATGGATTTATTCTCTTGTTCATTTTATGATACCCAAGAATAAATTTTTTGAATTTGTAATGTCACCAATAATTCAACCATATCTATAATATATATACAATTCTAATCAATCATATTTTTGTTTCCACTTTATTCAAATAGAGCATCTATCAACTAAGAAAACAATTGTCATCTTTCATATGTCAAATTCTCTTTGAACAATTATATTCTCTTTCAGACTTTTTTAGCTTTCTTTAGCTAAACATTTAGTGGCTTTCTGTTTTTAGCATTGATCTTAGGAGATGCCTTGGCCCTTCCACTTTGGACTAGACCTGGAAGTAGTTTTTTAGCCTCTTTAACCCAATGTTGCACGATCCCCCCAACTCAAGGATCCAAGGGCAGAACCGCGTCCGTACAAATCCTTGAGCAATCCTTCGGCAGAAACGCAGATCCGAAAATCGGATCCGCGGTTCTGCCAGATTGAGCCGATCCCTGAAAATCCAGAACTGCGCAAGCCTAATCCACGGTTCCAGATTGGGATCCACCTCAGATCCACGGCAGAGCGGGCATGGATCCGGGCAGATCTCAAGCCGTTTCGAGGCCCGATGGGTAGTTCCACGGAGGCAGCCTTTTTCATTTTATTTTTAATTTTTTGAGGCTCTAACTTAGGTTGGGGGTGGGTTTACGATGAATTAGGGAAAAGATAGATGGGGTTAAAAGCTATTTCCCCCTCTTTCCTCATTCTTGCATCTTTGGAAAGCTTGGAGAAGAGAGGAGAAGAAAGCTTGGAGAAGGGAGGAGAAGAGAGCTTGGAGTAGCTTGGAGGAGTGGAGTAAAGAAGGGCTGCCATCTACAAGAGCTAAAGAGATAAGTGCAAACCCCAAACTCCCTCATTTTTTTGTCATTGTTGTTTGTATTTTTTCTCCTCCCTCTCCTACTTGTTCCCATCCTTTCTTCTTGCTCATTTCATTGCAGGTTGTCCATCTATATTTATACTCCAAAATGGTGTTCTTTTGGCTTATATGTATCATTCCACTTTTGGTTTTCACAATGGTTTTTGGGAGTAGGAATAGAAAGGAAGAAGAAGAAGAGGATAGTGGTACCCATACAAGTGATCTAATGTATGATGAGGAGGAATGGTTTGAAGAGGACACTGAAATGCATGAGGGGAAAGCATTGACACCCTTGTGGAATTATGTGACCAAACTTGAGGGGGGAAAGCTGGTGGAAGCTACAAGTTTGTGTGCCCTCATGGTTGTCATGGAGGAAAACCATATAGTGGTTCATATACTCGTGTGAGGAGGCATCTTTGTGGGGTGTTGTACAGTGATGAGAAAAAGAGTCCCGTGGGGATAGAAATTTGCCCTAAGATTTCAATGGAACAAAGAAGAAAATATGTTCAAATAGAGGAGGTTGCACAACAGAAAAACAAGAAACAAAAAACTCATTCTGAATCAAGTGCAACCTCTAGATTTGGTAGCTCATCTCCTCAAGGTGCTTCTACAACCTTTGAAAATAGAAGAACAACAGCAGATTTCTTGAATGTTGTTGGGAGGGATGATGTGGATGGAAAGGTGGTCCGATTCCTTTGTGCTTGTGGTGTACCATTCAATGTCCTTCGCTCTCCCTATTGGCATGATATGGTTAAGGCTATCAATGAAGACCCAAAAGGATACAAGGGCCCCAACTATGAGAAAGTTAGAACTGTGCTATTAGAAAGAGAAAAAGAAAAGGTTCAAAGAGCTTTGACACAATTTACAAATGAGTGGATGGATTGTTGGGTATCCATTATATTAGATGGTGGACAAATATTAGAAACCAACATTTGATAAATGTTCTTGGTATTTCTACTAGCGGTGTAGTGTTTCTTGCAATTCATGACTCCTCCATCAGTGCAACTTCCCAAAACATTGCAAATCTCCTATTGACATCAATCAAAGATGTTGGTCCTAATAATGTGGTTCAAATGATCACTGATAACGCAGCAAATTGTAAGGCAACAGGAAAAATTATTGAGCATACTCATCCACACATTTTTTGGTTTGGATGCTTGGTGCAGACATTGAACATTTTGATGCATGATATTGCGAAGCATAAAGGATGTGGATGGATTGATGAGCTTTACAAGAAAGGGAAGCAGTTCATTAAATTTATCATAGGGCATACAAGGGTAAACTACTTTTATGGCACTTACTCCAAGTTGCAGTTGCTTAAACTTTCAAAAAAAATATTTGCAAGTTATTACCTCACCATTAGGCAGCTAGTGAAGGTGAGACAAGCTTTAACTAATATGGTGACCTCTGAATCATGGGATGACATTAACACTGATAGAGATGGTGCTAATGTAGTCAAGGACACTATTCTTGACAATTACTTTTGGTTACAGATTAAATATGTTTTGCAATTCACCAAACCAATTTATTACATGATCAAGTTTGCATATTCAAATCGGCCAATAATTGGGGAGGTGCATGAGCAAATGGATAGTATGTTGGGGCAAATTAAGGACATTGTTGAGCCTAGAGATATCCCCTTGTACAATTATATTCATGCAGAGGTTGAAAACCGATGGGAAATGCTAAACATTCCATTGCATGCCCTAGCATATGTTCTAACACCTAAATATTATCATCCATCATGGCTTTCAACACCAACATCTAGGGGGGGGGCAAGAGAAAATCACACCTAAATCTAGAGGTTCTATCTGGTTATATGAAAGCATTAGATAAATTAGTCCCTGATGAGGAGTCTGCCATGCTACAGAAACATTTGAGAAACTATACACTTGGCACTGGTCCATGTGGGAGCAATCATGCAATTAGAGATCGAGAGAATTTATCTTCTCTTGAGTGGAGGAACATGCATGGAGGTGCTACTCGAATTCTACAAACTTTGGCATTTTGGGTGCCATCACAGGTGGTAAACACTTCTTCTGCAAAGAGGTGTTGGAGCTCTTATTATTTCATCCACAGTGTTAAAGGGAATAGGTTAAATTTAGATAGGGCAGAGAGCTTGGTTTATGTTCACTACAACTTATGATTGTTGTCCCATTAGTGTGACGATGCAAAGACTAATAAAGACCTTAAGCTTTGGGACAAAAATCCATAGGAAGCCAATTTGGAGGATGGAGTATTGCGATTAGAGCAATTGGAGGATTCTCTTATCCAAGATGATGATGATCGAGTTGAGATGCCACCCCCATCCGGTCCCATGGTTCCAAGATTCCATGCTTCAACACCAACAGCAGGGGCTTCATCTTCATCAATTCCACTACCACAACTTCCACAACCAACATCTTCTTCATTGCCACCATGTGGAGGCTCAAGTATTGTTCGTGGTGGAAGGAGGAGAGATGAGTACATATATTCACAGTTACTACTTTTGTCATAGATTAGACTTGTAGCCTTTTTGTGAATTTGAACCTTTTTTGTCTTACTTTTCCTAGTTCAATGTGTACTTGGTGGTGGCCAAGTAGCCTATTTTGTAAACATTATAATTTGAATTTTGGACATGACTCATGTTGACAGTTGCTCACATGCTAGATAATTTATTTGAATGTCTTATGCTTTTATGTTCTAAATGTTTTTTTGTTTTATGATATGCTAAATTACTAATGCTTAAAAATTTGATCTACGTATGTAATTGCTAGAATCTAGATGGTTGATGCTTGAATAATTAATCATTGATGTACAAAGGATGCCATATCTATCTTGATTTATGTACAAATATGCATGTTTTCATATCTTCTACAACTAATTTGGTATTTTGGATGTTTTTATTGAATATAAATGCAAAAAATTAAATATATATATAGTAGACGCTTCGCTTCCTAGATTTTTGGAAAATGGCGCTTCGCTTCCAAAAAACGTCCCCACTTCGTCCAACATTGCTTTAACCTACTTTTGTGATCTTTCATTGGACATTAATACGATTATCTGGTCTCATCTCATTGCTCCACTACAAGATTGCATTCCACTTATTTCCTATTATTACCTCTTTTCCATTGTAAATATTCTCCAAGAGCAACCATGTCTTTTGTCCTTCTTTTTCTTACTTTTGAGCTGGTGAGGCTCATGATAGAAATATAACACCATGCTAGCAGGCAAATCCATATTTTTCTTGGTTTTTTCTTATTGAGCTGGTACTCATCATTTTGCTCCTGTCGAATACCAATAGAGCAAGGAGAATGGTGATCAAATCTCTGATGCCACATTGAAAGTATCTAATGGAAATTTTTTCTAACTTTAAAGTTGCACTGCAGAGTCCTAACAAGATCGAAACAAAGTTGACTTGGAATAGATTGTTAATGTTGTCTAGACTCTAGAAACTATATGAACACACTATGGATGGACAGGAACCCATGGAGTTTCAGGCAAATGACAGTATCATCCATGTGAGGAGTTTGCTTTGATTGAGACAAGGGGCAATGGGAATTCTGTGACAGATTTTCTCCTAGTAGCATATTTGTTAATTGAAAGAAATCTAAGATTATGGATGCCAGTTATAAAGCAGCAATCTAGGTCTAACGTTTCATTGGGCATAATGCATCATGGGGTTTGACCTGAAAAACAATTTTGATAGAAAACAATTTTACATATCATGACAAATCAAGATTTCAAGAAAACTATAGCATTTTAACATGGCACATATGGAAACCTTAATTCATGTAATATAGCACGCAGAATGGAAGAAAATCAACAATAAACTTACAACATTTCACAAGAATCTTGTCAATCAATCCCAAAGAAGTCTCCTCGTACAAAATTTCTCCTCCAAATGACAATTTGTTCCATAAAATTGCATTTCGTCCAGGTATAAAAGAGAACAATAGCTAGTGCACACTTCCAAAGAGAGAGAAGTGAGATGAATGATGGCGATGATTGAGTGAGACTACCCTTTATTTATATTAGGGCAGCAAAGTCTCATCTCACTAATTTTACAAACAAATCCCTAAAATGAGTTTACTTGAGTGTTCAACTGGGTCAAAGTTCATAAACCGGCCTTGAGATACCTCTAAAACATAATTAAATGCCAAAAAATAATAGCTCACACACGTGGGAATAAATGCTCTCCACCATGACGTCATCCTCTAGGAATGGTCGATAATGCATCAAGTAAGTGAGCCAATGGTCCAAGAGTACTCCTCAATTCAAGAAATCCTCAAAGTGCGCGTGTACATCTCCAAAGGAACCTCCTCGACCATGACACCATCCAAAAATAGGCTTATGTCGCCTTCCAAGGCATGTGGGAGTGACGTGATACCATCTAGAGCAAGCATCGGCATCAAGGAATAATGTGCTAACCCTCCCAAGTCATCTAAGTGATAGCCAACCTCATCTAGGCTGCAAAACAAGGCATCATCTATCAAACAAGGTCAAGGCCAACCTAGGGTTGCCCTAGGTCCATTTGGGCACATCATCAAATAGTCTAATGCCCACATTCTCAAGCTAAGCGTTTTAGAATCTAGAGGCACATCAAGAGGTGTAGAATCATGTAAAAGTTGCTCAAGGCCCAAAGCTCATCTCTGGAGAGGCAACGTCGAGGCCACAAAGTCATATTTTCTCTCAAAACAGGGCGAAGTACCCGTTGAAAGGTGTTGGAAAGGAGTCAAGCTACCCCTTAAGGGATCTTTGTTGCATGTGATACTTGTTGAAATATGTAACTAGGTTCGATCTTCATAATGACATATGTAATCATGATTTTATGCAATTGATGTAAAGAGAAAAATAAATTTATTATTGTATTCTGAGGACATGGGTTTCATGCTCAAGGGAAATTTAGTTATAGTTCAAGCACCCATTGAGTGCTTCTAGGGATTGTCATTGAGTCTACAAGTCAATTGAGTCATTCTCATGCATGGAAGACCCATTTGGGCACGTTACATATTGTAAAAGGAAATTTATTTGAGTGAAATAAAGTCAAAAGACCATCCAAGACCTTGTCATGATGCCTCAAGCAAGTTGGCCTACATGAAAGAACAAGTCAGCCTCAAGGAAGCAATTTGTACCCTAGAAAGCCTATAAATAAGAAGGAACTCGACCTCATTTGGACACACAACAAGCAAGTTCGATATCCTCAAGAAAGAAGCTGGAAAAGGACGAAAAAAAGACGAAGAAAAAGATCGAAGATTTGGGCCTCTCCCTCTCTCTCGTGTTAGGGTTTCTAAAGTTGTTGGGAAAGTCGAGTTGCTAGAAAGTTATTGGGCAAGCCGAAGTGCTAGAAAGTTGTTGGGAAAGTCGAAGTGCTAGAAAGTTGATGGGCAAGTCGAAGTGCTGGAAAATTGTTGGGCAAGTCAAAGTTTTGACTAGTTACTACTAGGTTGAAGTTACAGAAGAAACTATTGGGTTGAAGTTGCAGAAGAAACTGTTGGGGTCATAGTTGTTGAAGAAGTTGTTGGGGTCGAAATTGCTAGAAAGAAAGTTCATCAAGGAGAGGCGTTGACTTGGTCTTAGAGAGGTCTTGGTCAAGGGTCATAGGTCTTGACATTCATCAATTGAAGTTCTATAAGAAGAGAAGAATTCTTGTGGGTTTTCCTCTCAAGAGGAGAGGTTTTGGGCCCTGGATGATCGCCTATTTCCTGTGTCCTCTTGCCTTATTGTTCTTTATGATTTGGTAGTTGCTTGATGAGAACACTAAATATAATCAAGTAAAAGAAAAAGCTAAATAAGTTGAGAAAAACACATCACAAGCAATAAGAGAAATCACCTAATTTGTTGCCCCTAGATTTCTCAACATGGTATCAGAGCTAAGGTGACTGTTACTCCTGCCACCTACACCTACCTACAAGTCAGTGAGAAAAGCCTTCAACCCCACAAGGTGTGGTTGGTGGCAGGGAACTCAGAGAAGGGGTTGTCACACTAATCCTGACTCTCTCCGTTTAAGTTATCTCCTAGGTTAGCCTAGGGGGGTGGTACCTAAAGGAAAATTAAGATGTGAGTTTCCAGGAGAGTGTTAAAGTGTTATGGATTACTTTTAGAGATTTATAAGCAAATGTTATATGAGCAATATGACATCAAATAATTATGACAACAATCAATACATGAGCATTCAACCAGTGCCTTCAAATAAATTGCTCTAAAATGAAATTATATTTGCTTAAATGAGGTGACATGCTTTCAAATGGAAAGCAAAAGTAATCCTGAAAAGTGAAACAATAAACTGTTAGCACAAGGTTTTTTAAATGCTTTTAAGATGAACAAGTTTACAAATCAAAGCATGAAACTATCTTGATCAAAAGGATACAATTAGAAATCTACTTGTGAGAATGAGATGATAAAAGGAACTCAAATGTTAGACCAAGATGACAAAATGCAATTAAGATTGCAACCCAAAATAATAGTACTTGAAAATGAAATCAACCATTCATGACAATCTGCAATTAAGTTACAAAGGTAGGCCAATTTCCGAGTACAAGAAAATTAAACTTGTTGCAAAATTAAGAGATTACAATGCTTGCATCCAAAGTGCTTCTTGACATAAGATTTCCATGTGAGACTTCTAACCATCAATAGCAAGAAATTTAAGAACTTTGCAAGGAAAAGAAATGTGATGAAATGGTGTTCTTGGTTTATTTTATTATCTAGCGCTAAAGCAAAGTTACAATTGAACTCTAATCCTCAAACCTCATCCTCGCCCAAATATTTGGATCTCACAATGAGGAGTCAATAGAGATAGAGGGTCCCTAAAAAAGTCTATTCAACCAACTTGAGTTGGAGGTAAGTTTTAATGATGCTTGGGGCATGTAAGTAAATTAATCAAGCAATGAAAATTAACTTCAACTTGAAATGTACTTGCTTGACATGAAATAGAATGTTACTTTATGGAGAAAATTCGTCCAAATACTTTATGCATGTAACATGTGTTTAATGGTGAAGCATAAGTAAACTTGGAACTATGTTCAAGCCAATTAAGATAAAATAAAAAGTGTTTGCATGAAAACAAATTTGAACTTGTTATGGACTTCAAACATGCAGTAAATTAAATTAAATTGCATGCAAAATGAGTGTGATGCATGTTGTGTTAATTTCTCAATTAGATGATATGCATGCAAAATGAAATAAACCAACAAAATCAAACCACCAAGCTTCTTCAAAAGGTGGGATACCAATGGATGAAACCCACGCTGCCAAAATCAAAATTTTATTAGTTGTTACAAGAAGGAAAAGACAATGAAGTCTTCTCTAAAATCCAAGGAAAGTCTTAATAATTTGGCTTCAAACCATAAACATTTTCAAGCTGAAAATTTATGTAGTTTGAGGCCCACAAAGGCTCAAGAAAGTGCAGAATTTTGAAGAAGGAGAAGAGAAAATAAGTCTCCTCTATGGCCACGGCCAAGAGAGAGAAAGAGATGGCCAAAAAAACTCGGCCTCCTTTAAGAAGAACACGGCTTTGTCCAAGAAGAACTCGGCCTAAAGGTGGAGCTAGTAAGTAAATTCGAGCCCCAAGGTCCCGCATGCAAACTTGTAAGTAGTTTTTTGATGATGAATCCTGCAAGTAGCTGCAAAGAACAGGTTAAAAATGGCTACAACAACACAACAAATATTAGCTTAGGAAAACTACAAAATATGTTACAAACTAATTTACAAGAGGCTAAGCCAAAGAGTATGAGCAAGCTCTCCTCTTGGACTACCCATGACTTGGCTCTTTGAAATAGTCAGATATTGATAAATGAAGTGCAATATGTGAACAATAAAAAATTTAATGTGATTTTGATGCAATAAATAAGAGACTTAAGAAACTTGAAAGAATCCCTGCAAAACAAAAATAAGATATAGATGAGACTTTGGAGTTCAACACATGCGGGTTCTCCTTGAATATTTTTCAAGAATGGGTTGATTCCTTCGAGAATTTCCCCTCATGCTTGAAAAATCTTGACCAAAGAACAATTCCTCTACAAAACTTCAGCACAAATCATTAAGTTCACATGAAATAAATAAATCCAGTGGAAAAAGTTCCTAGAGATACATCTAACATCCACTAGAAGACTTCTTTTCCTAAAGCAAATAAGTAATTATAATGGTATAATGAGATAGTTGCATACTAACATAACTTGAAACAAGCATGAAAGAAATAATGGCATGAGGAAATAAGTAGAAGCATAACAAGAAGTCAAGAATTTACCACATATGGAAAGAGAAGAACACCATCACGATTTACCCCAAAGATTGTTGTATTATATTGCAAGTAAGGAATACAATCCCACAGCCTCTCTTCAAGCACAATAGCTCGTATTACATGATACAATATGATAGTTGATAGCCTCATTATATAGAGAGTTGGGAGCAAATCCTAAGAACGCAGCTGAGAACTGAACTTGGAGCAAATCGCAAGAAAGAACAAGTCGAGTTCCAAGTGGAGATGATAGAGACACCAAGGCAAATCGAATTCCTCATGTGGCACCCAAAGAAAATCGATTTCTCTATATGGCATAGTAAACATATCCATGACTGAACCAAAGCAATGAGATAACTCCCGTCAAACCAAATCAAACCCGAACCAAGTGTTGCCACCTCAGATGATGATCCCAAATATGCTTTGCACAGATCCCTAGGAACTACGTGATCTCCTCCAAGAGAAACTCGTAATCCTCCATATGAAGTGCTAAGTGTAGAAGCACTCGAACTAACAGTGAGAGAAGGCCCCATGAAATCCTCAGTCTAAATATTCCATAAAATATTCCTTTAGTACATGAGTTCCTCTAATAAATTTGATTTTCCATGTGCAATTGTTGCTTTATCTCTCGGAAATTCAATTTTTCCAAATAATGGTGTATTTATGATGCAGCGTGCTCAGTTATCTTCCACATGTTCGTCGACTCAACTCTTTGAGTAATTTATTTCTCTCTATTTTATTTAATTCTAGCCTAATTAAATGCCACAATTTCCACTAGACTTAGGAAATGTGGGCTTTGAAGGTCCAAAACACATTATTAACCCCTCAAAGGGTGTCATAGTAGAAAGTTGAAGGTAAGAAGTGTAATTTTTACTACCCATACCCCATACAACTTCTCTAGACTACACTTGTTACAATTTAAATACAATTTTATTTGCAATTTTAGACTTGCGGGAAATCTAAAAAATTCAAAAATTACTACCTAGACCTAACCAAATTCCACGAAATTTTTTGTGTGATCTAGTATGGTAATATACATCGACTCTAGACACTAAGATGTGTTACGGGTTCAACCTTAAAACTGTCACCCCGACTTTAGGGTAAAAGGTGAGTGACAAAACCTTGAAAATTATCTGCCTCTAAAAAATAAGGGATAATTAACAAGATAAAAAACACTCCAAGATGTACTCGTTTGTTGACCGAGTCCCAACATTCTAAGCCTGTTACAGACTCAAAATTCATCATTACTAATATCACTTATTACAATTCTCCGCATGGTGTGGAATTTGGGTACAAGAAAGATGATGAGAAATAGAAGTAGAGTTAAAAAGCTTTGTTGACCGATGATATCTGATGGTACAAGTGTCTTTTGTATCATCCTTGGGCATGGAGTCTTCATATAATCATCAGGTGCCACTCCAGTGGTCAACAATGACCACAACAAGAAGAAAAGGCGGCTTGAAGATCATTATTGAAGAAGGATACATAAGGGTCGAGCACAAGGAAATCATCAAGAAAGGACTAACCCACTCATCATCTTGAAGGAAGGAACTCAGGAGTATCTAAAAAGACGTCAAAACCCTAGCTCATCTAAAGAAGGGTTCTACAATTGAAGCATTCTTGGGAAGCTCGCACATTTTACAATCATCATCAGAAGGAAAAGAAGACCTCGAGGGCCCTACCTCCACTCATAAAGGACTACACAATGAAGCATCTTAAAGTCTCTATATCCAAGGAAAGCAAGAAGAAGCATTGCATCAGCGTCATCAAGGAAATCAAAGCAATCCCCCTCTCATTGAAGAAAGGATCACATTTCAAAGCATACTTGAAAGAAGACATCTTCATCAAGAAGACATCTTGTATTATGAACATCTTCAAGAAGGCATCAAGTTGAAGATATCATCATCAAGAAGCATTTTCACTTGACAAGTATCCTTATAACTATGAATGAATCTACTATCAAAATGACTTCATTCTGCAAGGAGAGCAATAAATTGTTCGGGTCATCAAATTTCCTTGCCTGGAGGAAGAGGACAGATTCGATCCTCATAAAAAATGAATTCATTAGATATGTTAAGGGTTTAATTGTCGAACCGCCAAAGAAAGAAGCTCAAGCTCCAAAAAAGTATATGAAGGGGGAAAAAAGGGCTCAAAGAATCCTTATAGAATTAATCAAGGATTCTCTCATCCCCTATGTAGCAAAATTGGAAAAGTCAAAAACATTTATGATAAGCTGGTAGAATTATTCTCTGTAAGCACTACAAGAGAAGTAATATCTTTGAGAACCAAGCTACATAAACTGAAGGTATCAAAAGAAGAAGGGATAGCCTCATATCTTATGAGGGTGTCAAAAATACGAGAACTGCAAGGGTTGGGGGAAATAATCTCTGATAAAGAAATGACCACTGTGGTGCTTAATGCCCAATTCATTAGTATGAATTGGGCAACCTCATATCAAGCATCCATGGAAAGAAGGAATCCACCCCATTTAGTGAACTTTAGTCATTACGCAAGATTGAAGAAACCAAGTTAAAAGAAAAAAACGATGTAGGACCAAACGAAGAAGTTCAAGCATTTGCTGCCATGTCTAGGAGAAAAGGAAAGTTTGGGAAGTTTGGTCCTAAAAAAAAAGATTGATATGTCAAAGATTGATCCGTCAAGAATATGGGCATTTCAAGAGAGATTGTCTGAAACTCAAGAAGGACAACAAGAAAAGGAAGAAAAGAATGAAGCCCATGTCATCAAAGAAGTGGAGGAACATGAGAAGAAGAAATCAAAGAAGAAGGAACTAAAAGATCTCTACTATGACTAAGATAATCTTTTTCACTTAGTTCTTTTCAGTTTTGCGAAAGATAGTTATCATGGTAGAAAGCATTGTAAGTATGATAGGATGCATCATATTAAGAGATGGCATCATAGAAGCATATGATTGAAACAAGAGCCCATGACATCATTATAGAAGCTTGAAAGGAGAGTTGAAGTAGAAGTCTACATGGATGTAATAGTCATCATAGAAAAGAATTAGATCTTGGTAAGCACATTGAAAGCATAGGTAGTATATATGGTTGAAAGAATGTCATCTAGCATGATAGAAGATAAAAAGAATTCATCATGCATCATCATCATTAGAGAGGAACATTTGCAGGATGAGGATAATCAAGATCCTCTATGGAATCTTCATTAGAAGGTTCACCTCCACTTGGAAGAAGCAAGTGCCTCACTGATCATTTCACCATGTATGGGATCTACTGTTTAGAAGGATGATGGTATGATGACATAGGAATGCAGCATGGTCGAAGTACTTCAAGGCAAGGAAAGGAAGTTGCCAAAGGAAGTCTAGATGACCAAAGGTATGTATGCATGTAATTTATAGATTAAGTCATGTCATCATTTAGTTGCAGATAGCATGGTTGAATGCTCTATCTCATGGGCATGGCCGAAGAAGAAAGACCTCTTCCTTTAGGAAGACACATGAAGGCATATAAGTTGAACATATTTACATATTGATAAGATGAAATCAACATAATATGTCCTCATATGAATATGAGGAGGTTGATAAGGTGAAGGAGGTTGACAAGGTGAAGGAAGTATGTATAGAAGTTCCGGAGGTACAATATGTGAGGAAAGGAAGAAGGATTCATGGAAAAGCTACAACTATGGTCACATAAGATAAGGAATCAACATTCGATGACTAGAAGGATCTGGTATGATATCTCCAAAGGAAAGGTATGAAGACCTTGATAAAGTATGAAAAAAGAAGAAGACCTTTGACATTGGAAATCTTGGAGATATGTTTATGAATGTGCGCGATGTTGCTGATGAAAGAAGGAGATGTCATGATGAAAGGCCATCATAAAAGGTAACTTTGATTTGATGTTCATTTTTTATTTTTGAACAACATCTACATGGGTTGATACAGGGCTACCGAAAGAGAGTTGTAGATGCCACCTACAACTAGCACTCATATGGTTGGATGGAAGATCCTAAAAAAAACAAAACTTGAAAGAGGTAGTTGTATGAAGAAAAGCCAGATGTGGACTAGAAGATCACCTTTTGATGAGAAGAAAGATGACATGACTATTGGTTCAGTCCTATGGTTTGTTGAAGGAAAGTGATGGATGGTCGATGCCCTACAAAGAAGAACTAAAAAATGAAGGCTCCATAATGAAAAAGATAGAGTTCATGACATCGAAAGGAGGAGCTCTACTAGCGACTAAAGGTACCATGATCTCCACCAAAGAACAGAGAGTTGTTGTTGGAAACAAGTCCCTAGTTAAGAGGGAGCTTGGAAACAAGTCCCTAGTTAAGAGGGAGCTTGGACAAGTCCTTGCATAAAGAGGGAGCTTGGGTATATTCCTTTATAGGAATGAGAATATCTTCCCTAGTTGAGAGGGAAAGATAGACACATCATTCTGGTCTTCATATTGTGAAGAAAGAATGGAGGATAGGGTAAGCATCTGAGACTGATTCCGATACTCTTTGAGGATGAGGTAGGGCATCCAAGATAAGAGTAGTCAAAGAGGAAATTCCTTGAGGATATGAGATTCCAAGATAGGAATTGTCCTAAAAGGGCATACCCTGTGAACACAGGGGTGGGGTATGTGTGTTGAGAGACAATGATGATGATGTCTATCAGTCATTGGTCTCGCCAGCATTGTGCTCTGATCTTGTGGAGAGATAGAGTTGTTAGTCAAGGCCTTTTTATGGGACAATGTTGGTTAGTATGATGAGATGCTCTGGCATAAGCTAAGGAAGTAGCTTATGAGATGGCCTACCAATCTGACTCTTCTTATGAGAATTCTTTAGTTTGGGAATGTCCAAGTACCTTGTATGGATTATGAATACCTTCCTAGTTAAGAGGGAGTGTTGAAATATGTAACTAGGTTCGGTCTTCATAATGACCTACGTAATCATGATTTTATGTATTTGATGTAAGGAGAAAATAAATTTATTATTTTCATTCTTGAAGCATGGGTTTCATGCTCAAGGTTAAAATAGGTGCAATTTTACATATGAAACTTGGAAAACATGGCAATCAAAATCTAAGTACATGTAATCTTTCATTCCAAATGTAAGACAACAAGAAGATAAACAAATAACTAAATTCGTGTATCTACTCCTATGGGCAGAAATACCCCTTTAAAGGCCTATAATAACAAGAAATTCAAGACAATAATACCTCATGTAAAAATCAAGCCACCACACAAGACAAATGCACAATGGTAGCCTCCAAAGCCTTTCTTTTATTCCAATACAAAATGATAAAACAATTACAATGAGCAGCAGCAATCTCTTCCCCACTCTTTCCAGTTGGCCTAAACAATGAAAAAGAGTTGCAATTTATAGATGTGAGAAGGAGGGGCACCCCCAGTGGGATTTGCACTACCTTGAGAGAGAGGGTTGCCACTTGAGATAGATGGAGCTGCTATGTGTGGAGTGGCAACTGCCACAACTCCCTCATAAGACCACTAAACACCCACTCCAAGGTGCCACATGTGTCAGGGAAGATGAATCCCACATTGGAAATTGCACCCCCTCATGAGGAAGTGCCACATCTAGAAGGAAAAGTGCAACCCTTCATTGGAATCTCCTCCCAATGCCAACTGTATTTTTAGCCTTCATGAACTCCACTTAAGTGCTTTATCAACTTCTCTCAAGTGATTGAGAGTGTTGACTGCTGGAGTAGCACCTGACAATTATTTGACGACTCCATGCCCAAGGATCATCCCGAAGACACTTGTACCATCAGAGATGTCATCAGTCAACAGAGTTTTTTAACTCTCCTTCTATCTTCTCATCATATTTCTTCTCTGTACCCAGATTCCACACCCTACGGGGAATTGTAATAAGTGATGCTAGTATGATGTTCTTGAATTTGTAACAGGCCTAGGATGTGGGACTCGATCAACAAACGAGTACACCTTGGAGTGTTTTTTTTATCCGGTGAATTATCCCTTTCGTTTCCTTTCTTTTTCAGAGGGGGATAATTCTCTGGATTTTTTCACTCGTGCACACCCCAAAGCCGAGGTGACGGTTTGAAGATTGAGCCCCTGACACATCTTAGTGTCTAGGGTCGATGTATATTACCATACTAGATCACACGAAAAGTTTCGTGGAATTTGGCTAGGTCTAAGTAGGATTTTTTAATAGTTAAAATTTTCCCGCAAAACGGGATTTTTTAAATTATTTTTTATGTAAAGGCATAAATAAGTGGGCTTAGGAGATGTCTGGGGCGTATGACCAGTCGAAATTCATCCTCAGAGGCCCAGCATTCTCCTAGAGCCTACTTTGGGGGTCGAAAAATGACTCAAAGTCCCTCAAAAGGCAAATTTTCCAGTGACAGTGGCAAAAATGAAGAAAAAATTCAAAAAAATGAATAATTGGAAAAATTTAAAAAATTTTCGAAAGTCAAAATAAGTCAAATTTTGACATGGAGATTAAGCAGATGATCAAAGGTGACGTGGCAAAGAAATGTGGGGCCCGCCACATGAAGTTTCAAATCAAGTCAACTCAAAGTCAACAAAGGTCAAGGTCAAAGGTCAAAGTCAGAGTCAAAGTCAAAGTTTGAGTTCATGGAATTTTCAAAAGTGTAACTTTGATTTAAATTTGAATTATTATAAGGTTGATAAATTGTTATAATGGGACCCCACCTTGGCCCAACAAAATTAGCACATGCCAAATTAAAAAGAAAGGTCCGTACGCTGTCCGTACAAAGTCCGTACGGCAGCCCAGCTTAACTTGACGCAGTTTCATGGCAGCCCATACGCATTTAAAAGTTGGCAATCAAATATTCATGGTGGGCAGTCAAACAATTAAACGTTGACATTCCAGCTACACGTGGGCAGCAAAAGGCAGTCCGTACGGCAATTTAATGTACCTCAGCAAGTTACGTGGGCAGTAATTTAAATACGCAGCTCAGGCCAGCATTTACAGTGGGTATACTCAGCAGTAAACAGCAGTTAATGTATAGCCACATGTCTATTTTTCAAAGCAGTCAAACAGCAAGTTACGTGAGAAGCTACAGCAGTTTAAGAGCCAGTTAAACACATGTTAACTGGGCATTTAACAAAGTTTATGAACAGCAGTTTACATCAATTAGCTCAGCATATTTCAAGCAATTATCTTCAGTCAAACAGCAGTTCAAAGGCAACCACGTGGAAATCAAGAGCAGTTATCTTCACATTGGGATTGTCATCAAGCCACTTGTCATTTCATTTCTTCATTGGGATCTTCACCTTATTGCCATTTGTCATTGGAAATTTGCCTTGGGATTGTCTCCCATTTTCCTATTTATATGAGCCTTGGGCTCTTATTGTAACATCATAGAACGAGCTATTGGGCTGGCGGAGACTCTGCCGGATTGTGTATTCAGCATTCTTATTAATAATAAAAGTCTTTGGGGTTAGCAGCTTCTCGTGTGGTGCATGTCTTGGTATATGAGGTATACTTGTATCGTTTAAATGTTCATGTGATTTTCATTTTGCTATCTAGTTGTTTTTTCAGTTTGCCTGAAGGCACTATTGTCTAGGGAGGAGAGATCTGCAGCTATCTCAGATCTCTTCTGGGCTTGGTATATCTTGCACACTTGTTGTAGCTTGTCCATTCTCAGTTGAATGACAAGCTCAACTTGGTCTCTATATACCAAGTCCCTTGTTGCACTAACAATTTGCTTGCAAGTGTTTTCTGTGTTTTCAAGCGACAGGTTTGCCAGCTCTGTTGGAGGGCGAGGACTTCTTCGGCGGGAATAGTCACCTCCCAGGATACCAAGGATCCCACATGCTGTTCAAGCCATCAAGCTCTTAAGACACCAAAAAAAGGATTTACTCAAGAGGGAAGTACCCTGGTCTCTTAGCTTCGTTTCTATTTTGAAAATCAAAGCAAATTTTCCCTTTTCATTTAAAAGCATTCGTTTCCATTTTGAGCATAAAAAGAAGTACAAACAAAAATATTTTCATTTCCGAAATAACAACGTTTTAAGGCACTGGTCATTTGTGTGGTACATGCTCATCGTATGGTTAATGGCTATTGTTTATATTTCGTTTTGATTTTAGATCTCAGATTGACAATCTTATTTAATTCAAATAATCCTCCTAGAACTTTTCATCTTAGCTTTAGGTTTAACTTTCCATTTAGGGACCACCCCCCTTAGCTAGCCTAGGAGATAGCTAAAACGGAGAGAGTTGGGATAAGTGTGACAGCCCCTTCTCTGAGTTCTCTGCCACCAACCACACCTTGTGGGGTTGAAGGCTTTTCTCGCTAACTGTGTAGGTAGGTGCGGGCGGCAGGGTCAACAGAGAGCACTAGTTTGACTAGAGACAAAGAAAAACTTGTTTGGAACATGTTTTCCTTTTATTAAATTTGCTTATTTTTTTGTCTTTTTCCTCACCTTTTTTAGTAAAATTGATTTTTCATAAAGAAAAAATCAAAAAATTTCACCCAAAAGGGGGTACGGGTCCTAAGGAAATAAGGGTACTCTAAGAATGAAAACGAGTACCTACATACCATATGAAACATCATAGTACCACTTTTATTTGTTACATGAAATTTATTTAAAATTTTCTGTTTTGCGGTAAATTTGTAATTACTAAGAAGTCCTATAAAACCTAATGCAATTTCATAAGACTCAATATAATGTCTAGCATGGTAATATACATTGACCCTAGACTCACAAAACACCTTTATGGCCTAGCTATTAAGAAACACAACAGCTTTGGAGAATGAGTGAAAAAACTCAATTAGTTATTAATCACTAAAAAGAAAAAAATAATTAAGTAAAAAAAAAACACTCTAGAGCAACTTCCTTGATAACCAAGTCCCAAAGGGCTAAGCCTTTTACATAATTTCATCATGCTAGTAACATTTTTTACGATCTCCCCATGGGGTACAGAAATTGCATAGAGAAAGAAGAGAGGAGAAGCAAAATTGCCCTATAGGACTTCTAGACTTGAAACTTTGACCGGTGTCTTGTCCAGCTTTGATGGTTTTCTTCCTTTCTCTGCAAGGTACATATGGCATGTAACGGGGGCATTTAGTTCAAGTCAAATTGGGTTACCTAATCCCTAAGATCTACTAGAGAAGCCTCCCTTGTGGTGGATTGTGTCCATCACTAAATAAGGGGAGTTGTTGCTAAGGTGACAGTGGTAACACTCCCCTTGTTGTGCTCACTCTAGGTTGCTTAGCGAGGCTTTGTACCAAGGTGCTAGATTTTGCAGTAAAAGTACCAAATTTGGACTAACTAGCAGATATCCCCATGTGTCCACCAAATATCAACTTCTTTTTGTTCAAGTTATGTGGGGGATAAATTTCATTGAATGGTGCGCCCCGCCATTACACGGTTTGCCACCACTCTGATCACGTAAATCAGACTTCAAAATACATAGATCCACATTCATAAATTTTTCGGGTCCGCTCAAACTGCTAAACGAATGATCAAGATCGCTGAATCTCAAATAGATTTAACCCCGCTATATAAACCCCATCGGGTTCGGTTTTGGAATTAACCTTCGCGCATGTTCGCACCCGATATCCGTGAGATCTCGGATTCAACGAACAATCTGATAACCTTCAGACTTCAACTCAATTAGGATATGGCTCATAACCTCATCGGGTTTGTTTTCTGGAAACCGCTTACGACTTTTGAGGCCACCTGATAATCCACTTATCACCGCCGATAAAGCATCATTGAATGTTGTGATGCGATCACTCCACTGATCGCAGTCGGCGATCGCTCATCGCATCGGCTTAAGGCTTGAGGTCTGCCGCATACGCATGAATTTCGCTGATGCAATAAAGTGGCTTTGCTTTCCCCGATTAGATCTGGTCTGTTGATCTCCAAGATCCAATGGCCACTGTTCCTTCTCGCATCTATTCCCTCTTGTCTTGATCTCGCTTGTTTCTTAATAGACTCTGCGTTAAAAGAACGATTTTCTGTGATATCTTTGGATCAATGACTGGGTTTAAAGCGGCTCAAACACTGCTCTTTACACGAAAGACCCCAATTATGCTTTGAACACTACGATTTATCACTTCAGGGCGTAAAACAAAGAAAACACTTAGATTGATCCGCAAGTGGATATACAAAGATAAGGAAAGGGTTTTAATAGAAACAACACCTTCACAAACACTGATATTTTATTCAATAATGAGTTACAGAGTCTCGGCCCTCTGGCTCGATTACAACAATAAAAAGAACCTGTTTCTCTTGCTAGCCTCTATGTACACTCCAACTAATCTATTCAACCTCTCCAACCTATCCTTTCTCTCGCTAGCTTCTGAATTATGAAAATAAATCATATTTTATACAAGAATGAATTCATGAACCAATTTTGGTTCAGATCCAGAAATCTCTCACTCTCTCCTAAAGAATCTCTTCAACTCCACTCTTTTCTAAACAAATGCTAAATCAAGCTTTCAAATTCCTCATATCCTATTCAAACCAAATAAATCTCACTGTTTGGCTTGATCTCCACACGGAGGATCAATCAGCCACTATGCCATTTTCTCATATTTGACAATAAATAAACACTCTCACACATTTAAATAAATAAAATTAACTAATCTCTTATCTTCCAACCCCTAGTTAGTCACAACATGTGATCATGCCATCATATTGCTGACTAAGCCTGAATGCTCCTGCATTAGTCTAGGGCTTCCACTCCTAGATTTCTCTTCCACTAAAACCCAAAGCGAGTGGAGAGAAATCAAGAGAGAAGTGTGTGTGAAATGACTCTCAATTCATCTCCTTTTATACTAAAATGTTGAGCACATGTGAGTGTTATTTAGTTGTTGGCTGCCCTTGACGAATTGTCTTATAACACAAATAAATTCATAACTCCATGAATACTTATCGGAATCGGATGATTTTTAGATCAATCCTACACCTTTCGATGAGAGGAGTCCAAGAAAAATATCAGTTGCCATAAATAAGATGACCCACATGGAGTTTGGCCCTAGTTTCCAATTTTACCACTTCCTCTCAACTAGGGAGAACTCCATCCGCTGATCCATCTGCCAGACTGTACTATCTTTGCCATCAGTGCCCTGCACTGCACTGCTCTGCTCTGTTATGTTCTATTGAGCCATGAAGAAGAAGAATTGATCGAGAATGTCTCATACCATTCTTTGCTGACCCGAAGTCAGTTCCATGTGAAGAGAGTGTGTCATTCCACTCTTACTGATCCCAGATCAGTTCCAAGAGAGTGAGTTATGTCACTCTTACTGACCCGAAGTGAGTTCCAATTGATCCCAAATCAATATCAAAAGAGAGTGTCTCAAACCACTCATACCGATCATAGATCAATTCCATTGATCTCAGATCAATGGAAGACATCCTAGCATAGCGAGTACGGTAGATACAACGATGCGTCCATCGATAGTACTACTATGGTCCCTAACCCCATTTCCCTACTCATTGGCCAGATGATAGGTACTTCCCATGAGTCCCAGACTGCATGGGAAGAATGCCTCAACAAGAGAACCACTCATCCTGTCCATAAGTCGCCACAGGGTATCACAGGGGAAGGTTGAACCATTCACCTTATACACAGCACACCATTAGGGGAGGGTGAGTCGCCCTATGGTCGTTTGTTGCTCCAAGAAGTACCTCAAGCCCCCCGGAGCTCCCAGAGCTCAATGCATGCATCATATAGGACCCTTATAAGAAGGTCTCTCAACAACTCCAAGTCGTTCGGGAAAGTCACAAATTTGACCTTTCCTCGGGGCTTCGACTGTTAGGATATTCCGACACATAGGAAATAGTTAAGTATAACTTGGTCTAGTGTAGAGTTAGGTAAAGTGTGTTTCTTTACTATGTACTTTTGTAACTTACAATCCGACGGTCACAATATGTAGTGATCCGACGGTTCATTCTCCCCTCGATATTACTGAAACTTGATTTGTGGCTTAACACCCGATTGGTCCATGATCTCTATTTAAAGAGCATGGAGGGTCATTTGTAGGGTAACGGTTCATGAGAGAATCTTATGTATATTTTCATTCTTTTATTAACAAATTGCCTGAAGTGGTCGCATTGGCTCAAGTCGTGAACTGGTTCCCTCTTTGAGGGTTTTAACCACGTTAACAATACTGGTGTATTGATCTGTGATCTGTTTATGAGCGGTGTCCTTTGGTGTTCTGTCTGAGGAACTTACCCTGTAAATTCCTACATCAACAAAATGTCTGTGACCTGTACATTAGTCTCAATGCGATGGATCCTTCTCACTCATCGATGTACCCTATCCTAGATAAGGTAGTATCTGATGTCTATATGCTGCAGCAATCATAGAATACGGGATTCCTCAACAATCGAATCCCCCCCTGGTTGACACAAAAGATCACGGTGGTATACATCATGTGTATAAGCAACTCACTAAAGAGCTTCCACAACCAGGCAACTTCACACAAGGTCATACTCGTAGCTATGTATTCGGTCTTAGCAGTTCTTATAGCAACCGTCTTCTGCTTCCTGCTCATCCAGGATATCAAAGGAGAACCCAAAGAGAACTAGCACTCACAAGTGCTCTTGTGATCATCCACATTGCCTACCCAGTCAGCATTCGAATAATCATGCAGCTTCACATTTCCGGCAGTGTATCTCAATCCATGAGAGATTGTACCTTGAAGATATCTCAGAATATTCTTGGCACCAATCCAGTGAGGCTCAACCAAATATGAGCACAACATGCTAACTACAAAACATATATCCAGACGGAAGTTCACCAAGAACATCAATGCGAATGAGTTTATGAAACTCAGAGGCATTTCCCAAATCTGGTCCGGCATCACTACCAAATAACTTCTAAAAGTTAAGCCCCATCGATGTAGTCACGGGCTTGCAATTCACCATTACAAATTCGGAATCCAACTCCCTCTTAATTTTGCAAATGAGAGGGTATGCACCTGTCAGAAAGAGGTCGTCCTCAGAAGGTGTTAGTATGAGAGGTCTATCATCCACAACCTTCAAGCAATGGTTTGGATCAGCTTCACTCTTAGTGAATATCAGCTTCATTAGACAACTATCAATCCTCTCATATTAAGCCCGAGGTGTTTTGCTTCAAGCCATAAAGGGATTTCTTCCACTTGCATACACGAGATTCCTGATCATGAATCTCAAACCCCTCGGGTTGTTCCAAACCTGTGGACCTGCTATATGAGAGGAATGGTCCCCTTGAAAGATTTTCCTTCGATACATCTCAGACTTGTACCTTCATGCTCTTTTTGAATTCAAGCATCCCGGTCACCATCTGACTCGCATCGGGTAGGGCACCATAAAGTAGACCTCCGATGCTATAGATGAGATGTGACCACTGAAATGGTCCCTAATGGACCATCCTGCAATTTGATACAATTTTCCAACCCTGAACCCATGAGTAAAAGCATCTTTGAAAATTTCATTTTCAAACACGTACCTTTCCATTGATGAATGCCAACCTGTAACCTTTGACTTCCATTGCTGAAATGAACACCAGGTTCTTCTTGCGATCAGGTACATAAAAAGATTCTTGTAAATGAATCGAGTTACCCTCATTCAATTGAGGGGTAACATTCCCTACACCCTTTTCGGGATAGGTGGCATCGACTCCAAGTATAATCGCACGATTGTTTCCATCTCTAACAAATTAGAGATAGCACCCTTCAATCCAATGAAGTGCCTTGAAGAACTACAATCAATAAGCCAGATTCCCAAAGAGTCTGAAGGAGAGGGCCAATATAAGATAACGCTTCTTTATCTTATCAGAAACAATATTTGATTCTTCATACCTGGGGTTCCTTGCTTTCTTGAAGAGTCGATTATTTCCTTGATGACCTGCATTACCTGTCATTCCTCCAATCATTGAAGATCTCCCTGGAATGATTGTTATCATCATCAAGTGATGTGTCCCTACCATTCAGACACTTCTTCGCATAATGATCGGACTTATTACAACAAAGGCATCTGCCCTTCCTTTAGATCCGGACTTCCCATTGAAGTGATCTTTAGGTAGGCCATCCGAGGCTTCCGCTGCGCCATTCGACTTCACCCTTGGTGAATTAGAAAACTGATCCTATTGTCCTTTCCCAACTGCCTTCGATGATTACTCTTTCACTCTTGCTTGGGCTTTTGCTTCACCTCACCTGTGATACCATGTTAATTTTAGGTATGTTCTATGCCTAGAGCAATTTATTTCAATTTTCACAGTTAGCTCAATATCTTTTCTAGATTAGCAATCACATCAGCATTAAATTAAATTGCAAATAGAACATAAACATAGATCACAGAAGCCAAGCCAAGACAAGAGGACACAAGATGTGGCACTAGCCAAGGACAAATCCAATGTGGGGAAACCCTTGATCAATTCTTCTTATATGTTCTTCAATAGTTTAGCAAAGAGAGAGAGATAGTATATATACAACAGAAGTCAACACTTTGACTTATCTAAGTAGGAGCATAGATCATCGTTAAGTAGATGATACATGAGGTAGTTGAACTCAGTTGAAAACATGCTGCTTCAACTGATTCTCCAAGGTGACTCCATCGTCTTGTTGCACCTATCGTTATGTTGCTCCTCATCATCATGCTGCACTTCACTGTGCTACACCATGTTGCCCCCATCATCACTATGCTACATCTCATCATGCTTCACCAATCATGACAGTACCCATCACTGTACTGCATCATGTACCATCATGTGCCATTTGTTGCACCATGCTTGCCACTATGTGCTTACTGCACCTTGCTTACCATATTGTTGTTTCATTGTTAGCATGCCTTTGTTGTTGTCCCATTGTTACATTGTTGTACCATGCCATCGTTGTAACATTGTTGTACCATGCCATCATTGTAACATTGTTGTACCATGCCATCATTGTTATCATGTTGCCCATGCATCTTGTTGCACTATCATGCATTCAAAATTCATGGGTCACCTTGTTGTCACATTCCTAGCACTGTTGTCCCACTGTTAGTGATTGCTACTCCAATGATTGCTCGTTGTCCCATTTGTGTTTGCAACATCGTGCTTGCGGCTGTCCCATTGTAACCTACAGCAACCCAACATACCTTAAACATTATTGTTCCAAGTTTTCTTTCACTGTTGTTTATACTGTGACTGGTTAGGGCATCTGGTCATGCTGCAACAGCCCTTACAAACACATCTAACAGTCCACAAACAGCCCTCAAAGATTGTGGCACACATTCATGAGAATCCACACTTAGTACGTTGTTGTTCTGGGCATATACTAGCCCTTAATCCTCCCTACGCAGACCCTAACTGTGGTGCTATGGTCTACGGCATAGCACACAGTCCACCTATAGCATACCAACCAGCACCATACAAGAATTTTGTCCACAAAACAGTGCCCAAACAGACCTGCAAGAGAGGTCTCCTAATTTAGTCTTCCCAGCAAGCAAGTTGGCCTTCCTTTCAGCAAATCCGTGCCCTGTTTAACCCAAAAACCAGTCCCTGATCTCCTCGCTGCCTTGGCCTGTTCTTGTTGTGACTACCTACGACTAGGGCTTGCTAAGGCCTACGGCTAGGACTTGCTAAGGACTGCGGCTAGGGTTTGCTAAGGCCTCCTACATAGTTGCGTTAAACTTCAGCCATGACAAAGGTAAGGGTTCCTTTAGGTCAACGTATAGATCCCTTCCATAGCTTTGCTTGGCATGTCTTCTTTGTTGCGGCTAGGGTAGCCTCCTATCTAGGGCTTCCACTCCTAGATTTCTCTTCCACTAAAACCCAAAGCGAGTGGAGAGAAATCAAGAGAGAAGTGTGTGTGAAATGACTCTCAAGTCATCTCCTTTTATACTAAAAGGTTGAGCACATGTGGGTGTTATTTAGTTGTTGGCCGACCTTGACGAATTGCCTTATAACACAAATAAATTCATAACTCCATGAATACTTATCGGAATCGGATGATTTTTAGATCAATCCTACACCTCTCAATGAGAAGAGTCCAAGAAAAATGTCAGTTGCCATAAATAAGATGACCCACATGGAGTTTGGCCCTAGTTGCCAATTTTAACACCTTTCTATAAGACTTTACGCCATTTTATATAACCATGTATTTGTGAATAATAAGGCAAGAGACCTATAGATTAAATAATCATTAGGCAAGAATATTGTAGATTAAATAACCATTTCCTTTTGTTTATTATGACCCTGATGGTCAAGGAATCACACTTCTAATCAAGGGAGCAGGTGTTATACGTATGAGACTAAGGACTTTGACCCTAAACCCTAAGATTATCATTTGGAAAAAAACAAGACCTCCATCTAAGAGATTATATGGAATTAATGTGATGAAATAATTGATGAATTTATGAAATGTGAATCAGATGCTTATGCTTATTGTAATTTGGTTATGTCATCCATGCTTCGGTGTCACCATATTGAAAAAGTATTATGTGGCAAATTGTGAAGTGCTAGTTCTAATTCAATGGATATCTTGAACTTGCTTTTGTTGTCTAAAAAAATCATTGTCTAGACCTTCCATGTAAAGATTGAAAGCTTGACCTTATGTTCACTAGTGTATGCCAAACTCTATCATAGTAATTAGAAGAACGGTTTCTATGTTGTAAATGGTCCTAATGTGTTGTATTTTGATTCACATATAGCTCCCATCAATGAAATCTTATACCAATAGACCCTACTTTTGATATTAAGAATGAAGATGCATTATAGAGTATAGACAACTAATATCATATTTGGGTATTCATACACCCAATCTTAGATGTATGAGCTATATTCAAGCTTGGTATCCATAAACCCACTCTTAGCTATAATTGAAATGGGTATCCATAAATCCAATCTCAACATTTGAGCTCTCTTAGTGGTATTCAAATTGACTATTCATAAACCCACTCACTTTTGTATATCAACCACGATCGACTCTATTGAGTTGTATATCTATAAACCCACTCATATTTGTATTTCATCCTTTCTCTATGGCCCCTATTCAACTAAATGGGAGGTGTTGGGAAGCATGTAATGGTCACATGTGATTATGGCAGACTGATATTAAATCATTAAAGGATGTGGTTAATACCATCTTATACTCATTTATTGTAATATTGGGTTATAATTAAGTCAACCTATGTAATGTCCTCTTCTAATTAAATTGCCCAAGGGAGGACATAGTAGCCTATTTAACCTCGTAGGCTATAGTCATTTGTAAAGATGAAACCAATTATTTGATGTTGTTTGGGTAACATTAGATAATTTGGGGTAAATGGAGGGAAACTTGCAATAGAAGTCAAATTTCGAGCAAATGGGAGGAAATTTGTGAGCCATTCAAAATTTAAATTAGGAGGGAAAAACCCCAAAGGAAATATATAAAAATGAGAGAAGAGATTCATTTTGATCATCATGGATTGTTATCTCTTTTGATTTTGAGCTAAGGCTCCTAGAGGGTTTAGAACCACCTTTTCTCTTATTATTGGTTTCAATGGTGAAATATCCCACCTTAGTCAATCTCTCCACTTGTTCTGGCTACAGGCTCAAACTCTCACTGGTGTCTTCTTCTCTAAGGCAACAAAGGACTATTCTAGGATAGCATAGGTTTGCAACAAGCCTTTTCTAGGATAGCAAGGGGTAGCGAAGTGAATTATGGGCAACAAGGAGTTGTTAGGATAGTGTTGAGGAAGAGAAAGGTAGTCTGGGAGCAGCGAAGCTCCATTCTGGCAGCAGCGAAGCTCTATTCGGGCAGAAGCAAAGAGTTGTAGAGTAATTTTGGAAGTTGTAAGGGTATATTTAGGCAGCGGCGAAGGGTTGTAGGGAGATTCTGGTAGCAGCAAGGTTTAAGGCATTATGAATAGCAGTAAGGATCAATTACAGGCAGCAGTGAAGGCCTCTGGGCAATTGGGGCAACAACAAGGGCTTGAAGCAACTCTGGGCATACAACATAGGTTGTTAGGGCACCTCTGAGCAGCAGCAAGGCCTACTCGGGCATATCTGGACAGCAACGAGGCCTGTTAGGGCATTACTGGGACAGCGAAGGTCAATTAAGGCTTCTCTGGGCAACTATGATATCCTAAGGAAATTTTTCCCTTAGGGTTCTACTTTTGACTACGACTTTCCCGAATAAACCAGAAAAGACTATGTAACAGCAATGCACATTCATACAGCAGTAGATATCCTTCTATGCATACATGAATATAAAGATTTCTACAGCAATATGATTCTTCAATCAAATCACAACAATTTAGGGTTGACTACCCAATAAACAGTGAATATATCCAACCAATAATCCAACAGTATGGCACTAATTTTCAGTAACAACAATTTAGTAAACCATCCTTCAACTCTAACTATGTTATACTAACCAATCCAAGTGTGGTATGCTAATTTACTCTCCATTGTGTTGTTCTAAGCTTTTACTGTAACAGGAGTCTGAATTGTCCTGAAGATAACCGCAAACCTGGAGAATAGTTGCAATTTCTCAAACCTGTTTGTCGGAGATAGTTGCTACTCGTGCTGCACAAAACCTGACAGGATGCCGCAAAATAGCTTGCATAGATGCCCTAATCAACCACACAAAACTCGTTTAACACAGACTGACTTCAGGGTAGCCGCAGGAGACCTTGATCTAGCACACAAAGATTCTAATACTGTCACAGACTTAAACAACTATCTGTACTAAAGCTCGGTATCTCCTCTAATGGATGGTCGTAGCCTTGGGATGTTTGATCGTTGACTGGCTTATTGTTTTAACCAGTGACACACAAACGTCCTCAATTGTACCTTCGTTGCCCAGGAATGTGAGATCTTAGATGAGTAAAGAATGACAACGAATCTTCCACAAAAATCCATTTGATAAGCCAAATAATACTTGAATGATCAATCACATACGAATGTTTCCAATCAATTTAAAGGATATCTGACTAAGGTGGAATCTTTCACCATCGAAATGAGAAAATACTAGTTAGGGTGGGATCATGTCCACCGAAACTAGACAAAGGAAAATATGGGTCTTAAAACCCTCAAAGCCTCAGTTCAAGAAAACAAAGATAACTCAATCCAATTCAATGATGAGAAAATGATTCCATCTTTCCTTTATTTATAGATTTTCCTTGTGGGGGTTCGTATCCTTAAATTAATGTGAGGGGCTACAAGTGCAACCCCCAATTTGGGCTTTTTGCCCCAAATACCCCAAAATTTATTCAATGTTACCCCAAAACATTAGATAATGGGTTTCCCCCTTTATCAATGACTATAGCCGACGAGCTCGGATAGGCTACTCTGTCCTCCCTTGGGCCATTAATCCATAGGGAGCATTAGAGCCCCCCCTCGCGACATTGCTTGTCCCCAAGCAATGACAGACCTGGGTGCTGCAAAATTTGCCCTTCTATCTCTAAGAATGAGAACTCCTCTTCAATTTTTACAGCATCCTTCCTGAGTTTTTGCAACCCAATAATAAACATGTTGGTGAGAGATGTCATCATGCCATAGTTGTTTCTTTCACCAGAATAAGCAAAGAAAGTACCCTCCATTAGTGCCACAGGTGTAAGCTAAATCCAATTTGTCACATCTCCAATTGCCCATATATTTGGAATTGTACTTCGAGAGTACTCATCAACCTTCACAGCACCTAAATTATCATACTCAACAGCAACAGCATCAAGGTTGAGCCTATTAGTGTTAGGCTTTCTACCAACAACAAACAACACAACATCTACTATTAATTCATCACCCCGATCTATATATATTATAGACCTTAATCCCCCCTTTTGTTCTTACCAACTTTGATAAGTTTGTATTTGGGTGTAAATTAATAAACCTACTATCAAGGTTCTTTGCCACAACAACTTGCTTTTCATCATCAAAACCTCTTAGAGGAAGTTTGCATCCATAGAATAGATCTACTTTGGCACCCATCCCATTCCAAATGGTTGAAAATTCAACAGCTATGTGTCCTCCACCAAATATTGCAGCTCATTTTGGTAGCTCTTCCAGACTTAGTGCCTCATTTGAAGTTATTGTTGACTCCTGTCCAGGAACATTTAGGCGCACAACTCAGCTACTTGTTGCAATTAAAATATGCTTAGTTATGTAGTATTTTGTTGCAATATAATTTTCTTTGTGGTCCTTGTCATCAGCATTTAACCTGTTTTTGCCAAATGTCCGCTCCAGTGTTATGAAAATCGCGATTTTATCGTTTTATCGCAAGTTTTTCAGCAGAACGAAAATATCATGATTTTTATTCGAAATTATCGCCGGTATTTTTTTTGCCCGATTTTTTGGAAATTATCGTGAGTTTTTCAAATTATCGCGATTTTTTCCAAAAAATCGCGATAAAATCGGAAATTATCGCGGGAGTTCGCAGCAGCGAGGTTTTATAACGATTTTTTGGGTTTTTTGTGAATTCATTTGCACAGTCACGCGCGCAGAGGGCAGAAGAGCGTTGGAGAGAGCTAGGAGACGTTGTTGGAGAGGGTTTGAAGCTTTTTCAAGTGCTTAGAGGAGAAAATCAAGAGGAGAAGACTGATTTCTCCATAGAAACGGTATGGGGATCAAATTTTTTTTGTTTTCATTGTTTTTAAACATTGCTTTTGTATTTTTTCATTGTTTTTGGTATGGGCACCAATTTTTTTTTGTTTTCATTGTTTTTAAACATTGTTTTTGTATTTCTTCATTGTTTTTGGTTGGGTAACTTGGTATGACTATGGGCACCAATTTTTTTTTTTCATTGTTTTTAAACATTGTTTATGTTTTTTTCATTGCTTTTGGTTGGGTAACTTGGGTTTGGAATAGCTGTTTTTGGTTGGGTAACCTGGGTTTGGAATAGCTGTTTTTGGTTGGGTAATTTGGGTTTTCATTGTATAATGTAAAAATTAAAAATTAAAATACTAAATTGTAAATTTGTAACTTGTAAATACTAAATTGTAATCCTTATTTTCCCATTGGTTCACAACTTCACCGAAACACCATTCAAGTTTGCAACTTCAAAGTTCAAAAACAAACATGCCAAGGAAATTGGATCCTTTCTGGGAATATGGTGAACCTAAAGCTCTGAATGATAGACTAAATTTGACTTGCAAGTTGTGTGGCCACCCTATGTCCGAGGGTGTACAGGTTGAAGTATCACCTTGCACAAATCCCTGGAAATGATGTGGGGCCTTGTTCAAATACAAATCCTGAACTCATCCAAAGAGCCATGAAAGCATTGGAAGTTTTAGACCAGAGTAGAGAGGCCAAAGAATAAATCAAAAGGCATCTAAAAAGGTCAGCTGAAGCAAGTGGCACTGGTTCTACTGCAGCATCAACCAATCCAGTAGCTGCCACATCATTTTTTGTTCCTCAAACCACACCTGGTTCACAACCATCTATCAGTTCAATGCTAAAAAGCACTGAGAAAGAACAAGTTGACAAGTTGCTGCCAAAATTTCTCCTATGGAGTGATATTCCTTTCAGCATTGTAAGGAATAATCCATTTTTCCAACCTGTTGTTGATGTTATTGCGAGTGTTGGCCCAGGGTACAAAATCCCTTTTTATCATGATTTCAGAGGCCGGATTCTTCAAAATGAAAAGCTTGACTACACCCAAAGATTGGAGGATTTTAGGGCATCATGGGCACAAATATGATGCACTGTTATGTCAGATGGTTGGAATGACCAAAAGAGGAGAACCCTTATAAAATTCTTGGTTAGTCCCAAGGGGACTATGTTTATCAAATCTGTTGATGCATCTGCACAAATCAAAGATGCAAGAACTTTATGTGATTTGCTAGATGTGTTTATTTTGGAAGTGGGTGCAGAAAATGTTGTCCAAGTCATAACGGACAACGCTGCAAATTATGTTGCTACTGACAGGATGCTTATGGACAGGCATCCTACTTTATTTTGGACACCTTGTGCTGCACACTGTATTGATTTGATGTTGGAGGACATAGGGAAAATTCCCTTTGTCAAAGATATTGTTGATTCATCCAAAAGCATTACAAAATTTATATATAACCATACATCTGTGCTTAGCTTGATGAGAAGATTCACCAACAACAAAGAGTTGGTGCGCCCCGCCATTACACAGTTTGCCACCAGTTTCATATTTTTTCAATCCCTCTTGAATTCTATGTGGGATGTGAAGAGAATGTTTCTTTCAGAGGAGTGGCGTGCTTTGCCAATGAGCCGCAAACCAGAGGGAGAGGCCGTATGCAGACTAGTTTCATACCAAGAAGACTTCTGGGCGGGAGTGCAGGAAGTGTGCGCCGTTACTGAACCTTTGGTAAAAGTTCTTCGGTTGGTTGATGGTGAGAAGCCCGCAATGGCCTATTTGTATGAGGACATGGACAGGGCTAAAGAAGCCATTCGGGCCTACTATGATGATAAGGGAGATGATGGGTTTCATAGACAACTCCTCCTATGGGGAGTAATTGATGAGCGATGGAACAACACACTCCATCGTCCCATTCATGTTGTTGGGCTTTTCCTGAACCCCGCATTTTCTTACGCATGTGGGTTTGTATTTGATGCTAAGATCGTGGATGGATTCTTATCCTGTGTCCAAAAAATGGTGCGATCTCTAGAATAACGTATAGAGATCTCTAAACAAATTGAGACATAAAGGATGGCAAGTGGCACATTTGGCTTTGAGATGGTTGTCATTGATAGGACGATTAAAATGCCAAGTATTTTTTAGTTTGTAACTTTGTTTCAAATTCCATTTTTTTCTTATGTTTATTTAAAATTTTATTTGTAATTTTGTTGTAGATGCATGGTGGAAAATGTATGGTGGCAGGGTACCCCTTCTGCAAAAACTTGCCACTCGCATCCTCAGCCAAACATGTAGCTCCTCAAGATGTGAGCGCAACTTGAGTGTATTTGAAAAAATACACAACAAGAAGCGCAACAGGTTAACACTTAAACATTTAAAATATTGCAAATTTCCAAATAAATTCTTGAATTCATTAAACAATATTTTTTTTATAATTATTAATTATTATTTCGTGATCTTTGTACAGGTTGGAGTCCCAGCGACTTAATGACATTGTCTACGTCTACAACAATCTTCGATTGTGGGTGAGGCAAATTGAAAGGACACCTGATGTGGAGGCCATCTAATTGGATGGGATTGACACCACTGTTGCATGGAGGGTTGAGGCCGAGAGACCTCTCATGGAGTCTATTGATGATTGGTTAGTGCAGGATGTAGTGGAGGGGGAGGAGGAGGAGGAGGAACAGGAGGAGGAGGTGACACCACCTGCCCGGGCTACCCCTGCCACCAGTAGAGGACGTGGTCTACATCCTATAGCTCCTACTTCTAGTTCTTCAGTTTCTAGAGCACATCAGACTCCACTGCCATCTCCACCAGCATGGCCACCAGCATCTACATCTAGAGGGAAAGGAAAAGCTGTGGCATTTTCTCGCAAGAGGGGCAGAGGAAATCAATAGGATTAGACTTTCATTATTTTCTTCATTTTATTGTATACGACATTATGACATGATGAGATACATTATCATATTTTTTGTTGATATTTTGAGGCTGAGTTGGGACTCAGGAGTCAGAGCTTACTATTCAGGACATGATTCAATGTTATGTGTGATTTTAGCACTAGAAATGATCTTAAACATCTTATATGTTAGTTCTTTTATCATATTTATGTGTCAATGTATTTAGTTTATGTTGTAGATGGTTTAGATATTAAAAAAAATGAAAAAAAATGAATAGTTTTGTACCAAACGATTATTTCCCGATAATTACGATTTTTTCATAATTTTTCCTCGCGCCGATATTATCCCGATAACGATTAATGCAACATTGGTCTGCTCCATATTGGTGCAATCCCTGGATTGAGGGTAAGACTCCAATGTGACTTCAGCTGGTCTTAAGGAGCCTTTTCCTAAGTGTAGATTCAGGGACAAAATATATCTGGTGTTCATAGAAAATGATCCCATCTTCTACCTTGTAACTGTCATCAAGGATGAGACCATCCATTAATTTGCAGGCAAACTTATTTTTGGAGTACTCTACTAAGAGGTGGGCTCTTCAATCTCTCATGGGCCTGCATATGTTAGGTCCAATGTACTTTTTGCATTCCAGCTCATAGGCTTGTAAGTTGCTACTTGACGATATGGGGCTTGCACTTCTACAAGCTGCCATGCAAATTACCTCGTCCTGCTTAGGTATGACCTCCATTTGCTTAGTTGTTACAACTCAGGGGACACTATTCGTCGTGCCTCTTAATACTACCTTGCAGCCATTTGGGTTTCCGAATTCCATTTCCATCACTTGGTAGTCCATTACGAGTCTTCCTAGCGAGTACAACCATTGTACTCGCAACACCACATTAGTATCTTCCAATTCTAGCACAAAAAAATTATCAGTAAGTGTATAATTACCAAATGTGATGCTCAAACATGGAACTACCTATGTGCATGTCATATTATACCCATCGGTTGCCCTCACTTCAAAACCTTCAAATTCTGGGTAGGGATGCTTCTCCTTACCACCACGACTACATCAATGAAGTAGTACGTTGCTCCACCGTCATTCAATGCTACGATTCATTGTCCTTTTATGACATCCTTGATTTTGCGGGTGTGATATTTAGGGACTCTTGAGAGGGTGGCAATAGTGCCTCCTTCAATTTTTGGATGTGGCTTCATGTCTCCCTCGGCCTCTTCCAAGGGCAGTACTTCTTCGAAAACGCTAGGCTCCTTGCTTGGTGTCAATGTTGTGTCATTTTCCTTGTCGCTATCAGACACTACTTCAATGTAGTTAATCCTTTCCTTTCCCAAACATTGATGACTAGATTCCCATGTCTCCTTGCAAGTGAAACAGAGTTTCTTTCTTCTTAACTCGTTACAAGTCTCTTCATCCAACAGAGTCTTCTTGGTTCCATCTTCTTAAGATGACTTCTTGTCCTTATCCCTTGGAGGGTTTGTGGTGTGGGTGGAGTCTTCACCTTTGGTGCTGCACATCCTGTATCTCGAGTCTTGGTGATGGCCTCCAACAACGTGGCGGGTTTGAAAGCCTTAACCCACCTATGCAATGGTTCAACTAGACCTTCTACAAAGAACATAACCAACCTCTGTTCAGAAATATTTGTTAGCATGACTACCAATTGCTAGAATTCCGAGATGTAGGACTCCGGCGACCCAGTCTGCTTGAGCTATGCGAGCTCTCTAAAGTGTATATCAAGATCCTTTTGGTCAAAGCGCTCTACCAATCTTTGAGTGAAGTCCAAATATGAGGGAATGTTAGAATATCCCAACGTGACCGGACCATGGTACCACCATTCATGTGCCTCCCCTTCCAAATGTAATGTGGCAAATTCGATAGTGTATGTTTCCTGCATGGGATTAAGTCGGAAATAGGTGTCCAACTTTTGTACCCAAGCCCTTGCTGAGCATTTAGATGATCCATCAAAAGAATGAATGGGTAGTTTTCCTACCTTGCACATCAAACCCTAATTAATGTTGCCCCCTGGGTCTATTCTTGTATTCAATGTTGTTATATTCTTGGAAAGATACTGTTGCTTGTGTATTTTCTTCTAGTGATGCATACTCTTGAAAGTATCCATTAAAGAGTCCATTATGCTTTGTTGCACGTTGGGTTGTCGTTGGTTAACCGTCTAAAAATTAAGTAAGGGCCTATGATTACTCCCATTGGTTGCCCTAGCATCAGATTGTGCAAAAGTATTGAAGGGGCCAGGATTATGGTTGCTACTCCCTTCAACACTAGTCTTGTTACCAATATTCAAACCATTAGCAACATTGTCACTTGGAATTTTTATGGTTTGCATGAGTTACGTCATTTGTTGTTGTCACTGGGCCATCTACTACTGCCCTTGCACCAACAAACTGGTTATTTTTGTCTGCACATGGATTATCACATGCAAGAGGTCATTAATATTCGGTCCTCCTCATCCTTCCCCATCCCTCGTGATTGTACTGTGGATCAAGGTTACTTGGGAGCGGGAGCGAAAACGGGGGGCGAGAGGGGGAGCGACATTTTCAAAAGCTCCTGGTTTGGCAGCGAATTTATATATATATATATATATATATTGATGCATATATGTCAACAAAATCATGTAGAATGATGAATTAGATATAAAAGGCATAAAAACATAGATTGAACCATATAACATCAATCATCTAGAAGTTATAATCTTCATCAACCACGTCCACAAGTTAGTAACATACAACATATTGAGTCTCATGATTCATCAATCTTGAAGTTTCAAGCTTTCAAAATTCAATACATACATTTATCATCATTGATCACCAAAATTATATAAAAATTCTAACATGAAATGAAAGGTTATAAAATGAAATGAAATGAAACAACTTTCAACTTTCACAAAGCATCATATTCATAGTTCATTACCGATGAGTTATAATTGCCAACTTCAAACTTCAAACTTAAATTGTCATATATTGTTTACAAAAAATATCATAATAAATATGAAAGAGTCAATAGTTATAAATGACTACTAGAAACTAGAAAAGACAAGTAAATCTATTACCTACAGCTTCCGCTTGCCGCCACGAGAAATGTCTCATTTCTAAGCAGGTCGTGGTACTAGTGGTCTTCTAGGAGTCTCTTCCCACATAGTCGCACGACATGAAGGCACATGCCCTCCACGTGAGGATGTAGATAGAGGCGGCAGCGGCAAAGGAACAAAAGTTGGAACTCGAGCACTGGCACTGCTACTGGATGGTGGGGTCCAAGGTGACATGATTGTTGTTGCTTCATCATCATCTCTCAAAAGTTTTGCTTCCAATTCTTCAAGATGTATAGTGCCATCCTCCAAATTATCATCCTCTGGGTGGTTGTCCCAAATTTTATATGTTGGATCCTCATAAGCCCGATCAAAATAATGACTCAACAACCTCAAGTTGTAGTGCACATAAACCAAGCTTTCTGCCTGGTTTTCATTGAGTATGTTTCTTCTCACTCTGAGAAGAAGTATTTACAACCTGTGAGAGAACATTTTTTGCCAATTTTGGCAAAAGTCCCATGCCGCCATATGCTTCCCACCATGTGAGAGCATCAAATCTATCTCTATCTTCCATTGCATGCAAAGAACCAAACAAACCAGTGCAACTGAAGTATCTACCTAATTGAAGATGCAGATTAGCACAATCCTCCTTGTCAAGTACCAACTTGTCTAATGCTTCCATTTATCCTTTAGATACCTCTGTATTTGTATGGGGTTTGATCCTAACCCCACCTCCAGGTGCAAGTTGGCCCAACCAAGATGGAGAGTAGTATTTTGGCATAAGGATATATGCCAACGCATGTAGTGGAACATTAAGTTTATTCCACCGTGCACACACACAATTGTGAATCATTGTATACAAGTTGGGATCATTTTCCTGAACAATATCTTTTATTTGCCCCAACATGCTATCCATCTGCTCATACACCTCCCCTATTATTGGTTTATCTGTATCTGCAAAATGAATCATGTTATAAATGGGCTTGGTGAATTGCAATACTTCCCTCACACGTGCCCAAAACAGACCATCAAGAGCGGTCTCCTTCACCTGTTCAAAACCTTGCTTGTAAACTGCGATTGGAGCCCTGTCCTTTAATACCTACCAGTGTTGACTTGATACCATGCTAGCCAATGACTCTCTTACCTTCAAAAGGCGCCTAAAGGTGAGGTAATATCTAGCAAATCTATTCTTCGCAATCTTCAACAGCTCCAATCCTGAATGAATGCAGAAAAGCCCATGGGTACTACTATGATTTGTAATACATTTTATCATTATTTTGCCTCTCTTGTACAAATCACCAATCCATTTGTATTGTTGGTTTTTGTTCTTAATAATATCATGCATCAAAAGGTTCATTGTGTGAACCAAACAACCAGACCAAAATATGTTGGGGTATTTATCCTCAATAATTGCTCTTGTTGCCTTACAATTAGCAGCATTATCAGTGATGACTTGGATGACATTGTATGGCCCAATATGTTCAATTGTTTCAAGTAATGGTTCTGCAATGTTGATGTCGGTCTTGAACTTCTCTAAGAAATCATATGTTGAAAGGAAGATGGCACCACTAACAGACACAGCAAGAACACTTATCAATGGCTTGCCTTTTACATTTGTCCATCCATCAGATACAATGGACACCCCATGCTCATTCCAAGAATTTGTCATTTTACTCAAAGGATGTGCTATTTTTGCTTTTTCATGATCAAGTCCAACTGTTCTAGCCATGTCATATCCAAGGCTCTTGTATCCTTTGGGGGCATAATTTATGGCAGAAACCATTTCATGCCAATAAGGTGAGCGAAGAACATTGAATGGTATCCCACATTCATAGAGAAACCGATAAACTTTTGAATCCACATCATTCCTACACCCTTCGTCAAGGAAACCTGATATGATTCAACATCTTAACGAGATGTTTGTTCCTGTGCCTCCATATCCACCGCCATGGGAGCATGTTGATGGAGTTCTTTGTGCATGTGATTGTGAGCTGTGTTCAAAGAAACCCTCTGATTTTTTAGATTTGTATTGGGCTTCCTCCTCTTCCCTTATGTATTTGCCTCTTTGTGTTGCTGACACACTTACACAAGCTTTGATTCCTACTTGTTTATCTCCATCCCATGGCCTTTTCCCACAGAGATGCCTTCTGCCACGAGTGTATGAACCTGTGTAAGTATTGTTGCAATGGGTGCATGTAAATTTAACGGTTCCACCCCCTTTCCCTACTTCAGACCTAGAAACATATTTCCACAATGGGGTTTGGACTTGTTTAGTTTTTGGGGCCTCATCATCTCCACTCTCTTCCTCCTCACCAAGGTACTCCTCTCCAAGGTTTTCATCAAATCCACTATAACCCACTTCTTCATCCTCTTCATCATGATCAACCCTCCTTCTTCTACTCTCCAACACCATAATAACAATAAAAGGAACCAACAACAAGAAAATGCCAAGCCACAGAGCCATGATGTTTGAAGTTTTGAGTCTACAAAAAAAATGGAGGAATGGGAATGGGAAATAGAGAAGAGAACATTTTTATTTAGCAATGAACATATAGAAAACAAAAATGCTAGATTAGAGTGTAGATCCTACATCTTGGCCTTCAATCCCAAGCTCCAATCTCCCTTGCAAGCTCCTCAAGCTCCTTCAATCTCCCTCAACTCAAGCTCCAAGCTCCTCTCTCTTGCTGTCTCCAAGCTCCAAACTCTCTCCTGCTCTCTCCAACAAAACAAATGGTAAATAATGGGAGGGGAGAGGGCCTTTTTAACCTTTCCCCCCTCCCCTTCCCTCCCTTTCCTCCCAGTCCGCCACCCGTCCCTCTCTGTTCGCCGGCCGACCCTCCCTCTCCATTGTGCAGCCCATTTTGCCCATCGATGGGAGCGAAAATTTAAAAGAGGGAGAAGCCGAGAGCGAAAATTTAAAAGAGGGAGAAATCGCTCCCCGACCACTCCCTCTTTTAAAATTTCACTCCCGGAACAAAAGGGAGCGCTCCCTGTTAAATCGCTCTCAAAAAAAAGGGAGCGAAAATTTTTTAAAGGGAGAGATTTCGGGAGCGTGCTCTCGAGGTCGCTCCCAAGCAGAGTGTGAATCGGGAGCGCACTCTCGAGGTTGCTCCCAAGCGGAGCGCAAATCGAGAGCGCACTCTCAAGGTTGCTCCCAACCGAAGCAAGAATCAGGAGCGGATTCAAGGGGGGGCATCACTCCCTCGCAACCCTGCTATGGATAATTCTATGTTGCACGAAACTTCTAGGAACCCAGCATTTTAGGCCGTACCCGTACCCAAATCTGAAACTTGGCCGAAACTTGACCGAAACTAGACCATCATGTAATCATATATGAGAGTTAATATAGACTTGTTTTCCTTCTAAAATGTCATCTATGGGTCTTATTCTCTTTTTTCTTGCAAGATAATGTGTTATTCACTTATTTATTTATATATATTTTTTAATATATACATATATGACGTTTCAGCTAACGTTTCGGCCAACGATTCCATTTTTGGGAGGTGACGTATCTAAACGTACCCGTTTCAAAAACTCCGAAATGTTTCAACATTTCGTGCAACTTAGGGATAATTCTTTTCTAACTATATCGTTACTTGTATCTTCTGGAAGCATACGAGGCTCATACACTCACAAGCTAGAAGGATGCACAGCTCTGATACCTCTGTAATATCCTAAGGAAATTTTTCCTTAAGGTTCTGATTTTGACTAGGGTTTTCCCAAATAAATCAAAAAAGATTAAGTAACAGTAATGCACATTCATACAACAATAGGTATCCTTCTATGGATACATGAATATAAAGATTTCCACAACAATATGATTCTTCAATCAAATCACAACAATTTAGGGTTGACTGCCCAAGAAACAGTGAATATATCCAACCAATAATCCTCCAATACATCATTGATTTTCAGTGTCAACAATTTAGTAAACCAACCTTCAACTATAACTATGTTATGTTAACCAATCCATGTGTGCAATGTTAATTTACTGTCTATTGTGTTGTTCTAAGCTTACAATAACAGGAGTCTGAATTGTCTTGAAGATAACCTGCAGATGTGGAGAATAGTTGCAATTTCTTGGACCTATTTGTTGGAGATAGTTGTTGCTCGTGCTGCACAAAACCCTAACCAGGGGTTGTAGGAGTGTCCTTGACCATCCGCAGGAAGGGTCTGGAGTAGGTCGTAGTACCTTAACAGGATGTTATAGAAGACCTTGCACAGATGCCCTAATCAGGCACACAAAACTTGTTTAACATAGATGGAACTTAGGATAGTCGCAAGAGACTTTTATCCAGCACGCAGAGATTCTAACACTGTCATAGACTTGAACAATTGTATGTACTAGAGCTCGATAGCTCCTCCGATAGATGGCCACAGCCCTAGGATGTTTGACCGCTAACTATCTTGTTGTATTGACATGTGACGCAGTCAACAATTTAGGGTTGACTGCCCAAGAAACAGTGAATATATCCAACCAATAATCCACCAATACAACACTAATTTTCAGTGTCAGCAATTTAGTAAACCAACCTTCAACTATAACTATGTTATATTAACTAATCCAAGCATGCTATGTTAATTTACCATTTATTGTGTTGTTCTAAGCTTACTATAACAGGAGCGTGAATTGTCTTGAAGACAACCTGCAGACCTAGAGAATAGTTGCAATTTCTTGGACCTGTTTGTTGGATATAGTTGTTGCTCGTGTTGCACAAAACCCTAACTAGGGGTTGTAGGAGTGTCCTTGACCAGCCGCAGGGAGGGTCTGGATTAGGCCATAGTACCTTAACAGGATGTTATAGAAGACCTTGCACAGATGCCCTAATCAGGCACACAAAACTTGTTTAACACAGATGGACCTCAGGATAGCCACAAGAGACCTTTATCCAGCACGCAGAGATTCTAACACTGTCGCAGACTTGAACAATTGTATGTACTAGAGCTCGGTAGCTCCTCCAATGGATGGCCATAGCCCTAAGATGTTTGACCGCTAACTATCTTGTTGTATTAACCTGTGACGCAGAGACGTCCTTAATTGTACCTTCACTGCCCAAAAATATGAGATCTCAAATGAGTAAGGAATGACAATGAATCTTCCATAGAAATCCCTCTTATGAGCCAGATCATACTAGAATGATCAGTTGCAGACGAATATTTTTAGTCAATTTGAAGAAGGACGCCCGGCTAGGGTGGAATCTTTCACCACTAAAATAAAAAAAGACTAGCTAGGGTGGGATCACCTCCACCAAAGCTAGACAAAGGAAAACAAGGTTCTTAAAATCCTCAGAGCCTCAGCACAATAAAAACAGAGATAACTCAATCCAATTTGATGATGAGAAAATGATTCCATCTCTCATTTATTTATAGATTTTCCTTGTGGGGGTTCTTATACTTAAATTAATGTGAGGGGTTACAAGTGCAACCCCCAAGTTGGGCTTTTTACCCCAAGCTACCCCAAAATTTATCCAATGTTGCCCCAAAACATTGGACAATGGGTTTCCCCCTTTATGAACGACTATAGCTTATGGGGTTGGATAGGCTACTTCATACTCCCTTGGGCCATTAATCCATAAGGGGCACTACAACAACAGTGAGGCCTCTTAGGGCAACCACTAGGCAACAACTAGGCATGTTAGGGCATCTCTAGGAGCAGCGAGGCAATAGCTAAGGCCTGTTAGAGCATCTCCGAAGGTAGCAAAGGTCTGTTATTGTATTCTAGACAGCAAAGTCTGTGAGGTGCAATCTGAGCAATGAAGGATATTGTTAAGGTGTTTCCTGAGGCAGAAAAGAAATTGATGATCTTGTAAGTTGGTTATTTGTGCGTTGAATCAGCCGAATGTACAATGTTGTTGATAGGATTAACTGATGTTGTAATCCCTATGTATATTACTGGTACATCCAATAAAAGATGGTCAATGTTTATAAATTGATAAGTACTATACAGCAAGGTCTAGTGGTGTAACAACACTAGAAGTAAGATTGTGAATTTGTAGCATGTTATGTCCTATTGGTGTTGTTGGTAAAACCAACTACTTGTTTACATTGTAGTGCATTCAATATCATCTCTATTTGAAATTAGAATAAATATTGTGATATTGGTGCAATTTTGTCATGTGCTCTTTTCAACCCTAAAGGAGTTATTACAACCCAATCAACTTGTATGTGGGCCCATATGGCGAGGGCACCCTATCTCTTGAATTGTCCATAAATACCCACTCAAGAGTCATTCATAACTCATAAACCTGTAATCTACTTGATGATTCATGAGCCTATAGGCCTTGTTCTTTTATAAAGTGTTTATGCCAAAGGGCACCTATATCTTCGGTGTTCATTTGTGCTTTGGGCATCTCTCTCTCTCCCACTTGTGCTTGGGCATCCTACCCCCGACCCCCCAACCTCTCTCTCATGCATGGCTTTATATCTCTCTAGCTCTATTATGGATCATCTCTAACACTAGTATTTAGTGTCATTTTGATTGTTAATTATAGGTATCTCTAGGGTAGCATTGTTATTTTCTCTGATTATTACAGGTATTAGAGTTCGCCAGTGGCTACATTCAATCCTTTTCTCTCTCCTATGGATCTCAACGTGAGTTGCGTGACTTTAATTTAAAAACCATTCAAACCTTCTTACCCAAATCTTATCCAACACTACCAAGACACAATGGTACCAATCTTGATCTATAAACTGTCGTGGATATTCCGCTAGAACAATTCGTCAAATCTTAGATTCATGCACATTATTTCCTTGGATCCAAAATTAATATTTCTAGCTTATTGCATGAATTCAAGAAATGACTAAATCAAAAATGAAAGAAATTAGTAAAAGAACACATTGTCCACACAAATAAGCACAAGATATATCTTGGGAAACCTAATATAGGAGAAAACCCAACTAGAAGGTGAGGCCTGTGCTCTTCTCTCTTTGCTTCAATTTTAAAATGCACATACAAAGGAATGAGAACTCACTATGGAGTTACCTTTTGACACTATGAACTGAACGGTTGCTATAGAATCATCCTCCTATGTTATTCTCTCAAAATACCACTCCTAGATGTTTTGCTCGAGTATGGAACAATGATACTAAACAATCGAACCCCTTCTCCTCCTAGTAGCTCGATATTTAGCATAGCTCAGTAGCCATCTAGGGTTAGAGTTTTGACTTCCTCAACCCTCAATTAGTGATAAAGCTTTGGACCTTCTAGAATCTTCTTGAAAGTCCACAAGTGTATAGCCCCACATATGTGAGTAATGGAGGTTGACATGACATCCACTCGTACCATGGTGGTCAACAAGGTAGGTCAACTTGCGGGAGACATAACTTCCTCGTACGAGCTCTAGTTGAGGCGATTTTTGCACCGTTGAAAAGGCCTTAAAGTGTAGAACAGTGTTGAGGGAATGGAGCTAAGCTTGCAATTTTTTAAGCCCAAAATATACCATTTAATTCCTCAAAATGGCTCCAAAAGGTTCTGAACCCCAATTTTCAAACTTAAGACCTGCCACTAAAATGGTCCCTACAAACTATTTGCTCCAATTTTTCCATGCAGAGGGTACCAAGATAGATGACAAATTGTATGCTGATCCAATCGGAATTAAATCTCAATGGTAATCTACGTAGAATCAATGTAGGGAATGTAATTGCTGTGACAACAGCCTATCTACATTGAGGTCTGGTTAGTTTATTTAAGGTTTGGCCAGATAGGTCATGCTACACCTGCCCCTCTTTCCAAATTCCAATATATGACCAGGGAGTATATCATCAGTTTGTTAGATCAGACAACCAGGGACTACGACACAACTACATAAGAGGTTACTGTGATCCAAACATGAAACAGGCATTCTATATTGGAACAAAAAAAATAATAATAATAATCTAATATAATGGGATCTTATGTTCGTCCTCTATAGCCTCCAATCAACCTGTATAGCCTGAGTGGATTCTAAAATAGATAAATACAACTGTATGGACTGTAATCATGTATTTATCTGGTGATATATGATCACACAAAACCATATTCAACATGGATTTTTGGGTTTTTTGACACGATGCTTATTATTATTACTGAGTGGAAAACATGCCCTTCTGGACTCTGAGAAAATGACCAGCTTGCACAGGTGATACGGCCACGAGAACTAAAACGTGTCTCTGAAGGCTCGAAAATTTGTGAGGTATGAAATGCCCCTGCTTTACGAACAAATGAAGACCAAAGTTAACTGTATGGATTTTGTGTTGGTTTTCTTATGATATACAATATTCTGAAGATTCTTATTGCTCTATTTGTACTTGTAGGAGGCGTAGGGAATGATATTTATAGCTCCCTGTCGCGGGTAAAATTTAGAAGATTGAAATGTAGACCTGTGTATGCATTGTCCTCGAAAACATCTCTTGTTTAGAAGCCCTACGTATGTTTGTTTTTCTTTTTCTTTTTTTTCTGATTTCAAACTCTGGACTTTAATATGTTATGCAGAGTCACTGTCAAACACGAATGAAAAGTACAAATTTTCTTCTTGCAATTGCTATTCTTACAAACACGTCTCTGAGAGCATGGCTCATTGACGGGTGAAATACCAGGCTTTTTTTATAGGAATAATTAGCGGAAAAACTCAAGGACAGAGATGCACCTGCAACCATTGCACAAAACTGTCCAGCTTGTCATGACAAGGAGCCATGTCGTCAAGGTAGCCTCCACTGTTCCACTGTACACTGCTCTGATGCAGACTCTTTCTCCCTCCTCCTCAAGTTGACATGGGCTTATATATCATTTTTCATCCGCGAGTCCACATCCATCCAAAATACACCCAAAAGAGTATTTATAGTGTCCAAAATTGACTTTTTTCATAAGGGTTTTCATGTGAAATAAATATTGCTTTTCAATGTCATAAAGTGGTGGTGGTGGAATCTTGATCTTCAATTTGTTTGATGATTGTATGTAAAAACATTATTTTTCGCTAGTGGTTTTATCTTACACCCACCCGTTCTGTAGTTAAGAAATAAAGGGATTGTAATATTATTTTTTAAAAGTGATATTTTATTGTTATAAAAAAATCTGTGTTAATTTAGTATTTTTTTTGTTTTATATTAATTATTAATAATTTTATATAATTTTACTTTTGGCAACTGATTATGGAGTATTTTTTTACATCAATTATGTAGTTAAAGAATAAAGGATATTGTAATATTATTTTTTAAAAGTGGGATTTTATTGTTATCGCTAAATATGTGTTAATTTAATATTTTTAATTTTTTTATAAATAATTTTTGAAGTGATATAATATTTATATTGTTAAAAGAATGTAATAATGTAAATGCTAGAAATTTGTATTTTTTTTTTAAATTGTCATTATATTAAAATAATTTTTCACTTTATCCTAGTTTTATTGAATATCTTTCTATAAGATAAATTAATTAACTAAATATTAAATAACTATGAAATTTAAATTTTTATTATGGGAGTGACTTTGGTGGATAACTTCGATCAAAGCACACGACATGATAAGACTTCATGTCATTTCTCGTTCTCACATGTTGCTGACTCAGCAATTCATTTACAACCTTCACTGTTTAAGGCGCCACTGATAGCGCATTATGGATTGCATTAATCCCACTCATTGCACATCATCTAGAGTTTTTGATAAGGGGGATTTCCTCGAATGTGAGGTTATAGTTTCTATTTTATTTCAACTCATTTCCTCCATGACACTCCTCGCTCTCGTCGTGACTTTCAATTGGAACTCCCCTTCTCATGGGTTTGTGTGTGATCTCTTCCCCCTAGCTTTTCTCACACTTTTGTTGGTTCTGTCAAATAGGGAAGGCTTTACTCCAGCTTCCTCTAACTATTAATCATTTATGTGGATAGTTTCTCCTTCTTCTTTGGCTTCCATTTGTGTCATCCCTATGTTTTGAGTCTTCTAAATTCAATTCCTCCAGCTACCATGACGAGACAACGAACCCATTATCGCCAAGAGGGGAGGGAGGACATGGCAATGTAGGTGGTTCATGAGCCATATTTTACATTGAATTGTCACTCGGTCAATATCAAGCTCATACCCCAGCTGAAATTCAAGAAGTTGAAGAGGAGGTATGTCACGAATGTTAGTTCATTTTGGATTTAGAGGTAATGGAGGGAGTGGTAGCTTGGATTCGAGACACTTAAAACACTAGAGGCTACCATAACCATTACCTCTACACAATTGATCATTACTAGCACGTTAAAATTCTTATTAGGAAGGTCCTCACTAACAGAAGATGAGCATTGGACAACCTCATGAGCAAGCTCAAGGAGTCGAAGATGTTACTCATAGATATGGAAGGTCAGTAGGCATGTTTGGAGATGGGTTCACCTCTATAATGTCACCCTACAACTAGGAAACAAATTAGTCCATCAATCTGGACACGTCCTTGTCTTCTTGGTGCCAAGGTTATTCTTTATTATGCTTCTGTTTATGTTGCCTATAACTTTGTTTCTCCTATTGGTTTTACCAGAGGATTATCCCATGATGCAAATCTAAATTAGATTTTCTCAAAATCGGCCCCTTTTTACCCTTTAACCACAATTTTATTCCCAAAATCGACGCTTCCTTCAATCGCTTTCAGGATAGAAATCTCGTTAATAATCACAGTGTAAGATCTATTAACAGTGCGAGGAGTCAGAAGGATGTCCAACTCTGAGCGAGTATGGCTGAAGATTTTCCTTAATTCCCTATTTCCTGGAGCAGGACCTTCACAGCCTTTTTTTATGGCTTTAGATCGGGCCTAAGTGGCACCATCCGCAAATACCACAATAAACAATGGCCTACTCAAAACTCCATCTAATACCTCCAACCCGTTGTTCATGTCCCGACATAATGGGAAAAACGTTTGCAAAGGTCGTCAGGGTAAGCCCTCCGGGCAGAACCCACAAATAATAGTCCTGAGTCGCTCTATATATATCTCGGCGCATTGGAAAAAGGCCTTTGCAAATAGTGTTGGGGTAAGCCCTTCGGGTGGGACCCATGGTCCACCGTCAACTATAATGACTCATTCACTTTTCTCCTCTATGTTGGCCCTCTTTTCCATGTAAGTCCGGTAAGAGTAGCCTGGCTCGATGGGAAGGGAAGCTACTAAGAGTCGTTGGGTGGAAACCTCCAGGTTCAATAGTTTCGGGCTCTTGCCATTATGGGTTATGTTGACTGACGACCCCAGGTTGCGTTAACTAGTGAACTTCATTGCAATGCAAATTGGCTAAGTGTTATGCTTCCATCTTATATCAATGGCTCTATACTCTAGATCCTCTTAGCTCTGTGCACTCTTCTAAACGCTTTCACTCACTCTCCTTTGGCCTTGCCACTCTCTTGAGAAACTTCTCTCTGTGTTCTCTCCATTCACCATTTATTTCACTCCTGCAATCCAGAAACATGTGTGTGTGTGTTGTTTATGCCTATAACAATTAAGCTCAGAAAACCACAGGATCGTGCGCATTGTGTGTGTGTGTGTGTGTGTGTGTGTCTATCTATATATATATATAATATATATAAAGGATTGCAAAAGGACTAGTTTGAATAAAATTAAGAGCTCTCACACACCACTCTCAAACTCATTTTATTAAAATTCAAGTAATATAAAGATTACAACAGTTCGGTCAAGATCCACGAATGTAGGATCAAAAGACCTTTTTAGGGAAAATAACAAAACTACAACCACTGCAACAAAATGCCTAATTTAAAGAATTACATGGCATTTTCAAATAATTCCTATCTTAACAAATCACTCATTGAGGAACCAACTCCTCTAGTAAATTTTTTTGACCTCTCAGTCAATGAGAATTACGGATGTCCCTGCATCATCCCACCTATGGGATAGACATTTTTATTTTTGGTAAAACTTTGTTTAAATTAGACATGCAGTCATACAAGTCATCATATATTTTAATGTTCCTCATTGTTGGTTTCCTCCTATGTGGGGCAACATCTCTAGCTAGATTCTTTACATGTTGGGTGTGCTTTTACTTAACTATTTTTTGGAATATGGATTATTATTTAATTTGTATCTCATCTAGTTTCCCTTGTGGCAAGCTAGAGACAAACAATATCTCTAGTGAAATATAAAATTTTGAAATATCAATACAATCTCTAAACTTACACAACAACAAAAACTATCCAATTTCGAGTATTTATCAATTATAATTAATCTTTCTTTTGATAACACTTTTAATGTTCTCACACATATCTTTCATCTTAAGGAGGAAAATATCATCATCTTCATTGTTTATTTGACACTCTAGACAAATTTTCCATAACATTAAGGATTCCTAAGAATGATAGTGCAATGTTAGAGGTGTTATATGAACATACCTATAGAAAGGCTTTGTATTCAATTTCGAGCCTCCTTAACAAATAAACACATAAGAGAAATAAAGCCAATATATTATAATGGAGAAGCCTTTAGTTAATTGGGATTTTCATGTATAAAACACACAAAAAGCTCATTTTCATGGAAAACATTGCATCCCAAATAGCTTGTGCCTTTTTTTGCAATTTTTAATTCATCATCATTGATATTACACATTTTTTATTAATCTTAGTTTCAATAGAAGGCTTGGGTATCATCTCCTTACATAGAAATTGTGCCTTGTATATTGAGATAGTGATCCCATAACCCTGGCTCCAAATTGCCTTTTCAATCTTTGAGTAGTTTTTCTCCACATTGGACAAACTTCTACTTGTAAAGAACATAAGGTGGTTCATATTACTTTATTTGGGTCGTGTTGGGACAAATATAACTATTATGGATGGGGCATCCACATGCACATGAGAGAGATTCATATAATTCAAGATGGCGAAATGTTTAACTTCTCCTACAAAGTATTAAGTGATATATCACATTCTTGGTCTACTTACACAAACTTATTTCTTTCTTCAACAAATCCTTAAGTACTACAATGATGGTAACATATTTTTTATAAATCTCATATAGAGTCTTGTATGTCCAAAAGTATTTCATACTACAAAAAAATTAATCAAAGTATGCATATTCATTAGTTCCTCAGCTATATTCAAAACCTTATGATCTGGATTTATGAAGGAACGAAATGAAATACAGATTTAAGCAACAACACATAGATACAATGAAACCATCAATTAATAAATAGCAAACATTGAAAATTGTTTACATGCAGAATGAGAACAAACTAATTTGGGCGATGGTATCTTATCTCTAAGAAGAGATGTGACAATTGCATGCCCTATTAATTGAGTTACAACGAGGCTATGAGGCCTTTTCATCGTGAAGAAATAACGAGAAGCCATAAACATCCCACAATCTAACCCTAGGAGAAACAAAGCCAATATATATAATGGAGAAGCCTTTAGTTAATTGGGATTTTCATGTATAAAACACACAAAAAGCTCATTTTCATGGAAAACATTGCATCCCAAATAGCTTGTGCCTTTTTTTGCAATTTTTAATTCATCATCATTGATATTACACATTTTTTATTAATCTTAGTTTCAATAGAAGGCTTGGGTATCATCTCCTTACATAGAAATTGTGCCTTGTATATTCAGATAGTGATCCCATAACCCTGGCTCCAAATTGCCTTTTCAATCTTTGAGTAGTTTTTCTCCACATTGGACAAACTTCTACTTGTAAAGAACATAAGGTGGTTCATATTACTTTATTTGGGTCATGTTGGAACAAATATAACTATTATGGATGGGGCATCCACATGCACATGAGAGAGATTCATGTAATTTAAGATGGCGAAATGTTTAACTTCTCCTACAAAGTATTAAGTGATATATCACATTCTTGGTCTACTTACACAAACTTATTCCTTTCTTCAACAAATCCTTAAGTACTACAATGATGGTAACATATTTTTTATAAATCTCATATAGAGTCTTGTATGTCCAAAAGTATTTCATACTACAGAAAAATTAATCAAAGTATGCATATTCATTAGTTCCTCAATTTTATTCAAAACCTTGTGATCTGGATTTATGAAGGAACGAAATGAAATACAGATTTAAGCAACAACACATAGATACAATGAAACCATCAATTAATAAATAGCAAATGTTGAAAATTGTTTACACGCAGAATGAGAACAAACTAATTTGGGCGATGGTATCTTATCTTTAAGAAGAGATGTGACAATTGCATGCCCTATTAATTGAGTTACAACGAGGCTCTAAGGCCTTTTCATCGTGAATAAATAACGAGAAGCCATAAACATCGCAAAATCTAACCCTAGGAGATGAAGCACCAAAAGCTTGTGGGCCTCGATAGGGTTAGCTAGAACATCAACTTCCCGGGGTCGTAACTTTGACATACGATCTTCGTTTGGCGTGGACGATAACTCATTAAAGTTTTCTAACTGAGGACAACTACTTTTGACTACAAGCATCCATCCTTGATCTATGTTGGTATGTATCCCAAAAAAACATTATCTAGGGCCTTAAAACAACTTCAAAAGTTTAGGACCGAAAAAACTATCAAAAATAGAAAATTGCCAAAATAGGAAATTGTGTTGGAAAATAGGAAATTGATAGGAACAATGATGGGGGTCCAAATGGAATAGGCGGGTGACCACCAATATCCACCTGGATTAATCCTCCCTCCTTAGGAAGCAATGGTTCCCATTGTGTTGAGTGCCTCCATGAGATGGGGAAATTTCTATTGAATTTGGTCCTTGGTGAGCCACTTACCTTGGTGAAGGAGTTGGTTGACTTTGACAACTCGATATATCTGGATCCTTTATTGGTGAGTGTTCTTGACATGTGTGTCCATGATATGATGAGTTGTGGTATGTCTAATGCAATATGAGTTAAGCTTTGTTGGTATCAGTTGGTCAACAATGTTTGATGTGTCCAATAGTGGTGGAAAGTATGGCCAAGGGCAATCCACATTGAATAATCGGTGTACGCCAAGGAATGGGGGGATACTTGGCTCGAAAGCATTGTCAACCACAACCTTGGTGATGGTGTAAGGCCCCTATCGAAGTGGTTGAACCTTTCGATGGGCTCTAGCAAGGCTTTCCTTTTGCAAATGCAACCAAACCTTCTCGCGCACTTGAAACTTATGTGGCACCCAATGTTGATCATGACGTTGTTTGCACTTATTATTGGCTTTATCAATGATATCATGAACCTGCTAGCAGATGTTTTGAATGTGTTCAATAAACGTGATGGCCTTATCAGCTTTAGATTGAACATGTGCAAATTTTGTCTATGTAGTTACAAGAGGCATTGCAACATTAATGGGAGACAATGGTTGAAATCCCAGGCTCACTTGAAAGGGGTTGTGGCAAGTCGAGCTATGGAGAGATTTTTTGTAGTTGTGTTGGACATAGGGAAGACTCTCATCCCATGTTCGTATATGCTCAGATTTGTACATGCATAGTATGTTCATTATCATCTTGTTGGCGACCTCTATATGGGGGTGGAATGCAATCCACTTGGTGAGTTAATTGTCCAATAATGACTAGAGGCTCGACTAGAATGTGCTTAGGAACCTGTTATCCCGATCTAATTTAATGGTGTATGAGATCCCAAAATGTACCCTAGTTCGAAGAAGAGTTTGGTAGTGGCTTCTATTTTGATACCCTTATTGCAGGTAACCAATATGGCCATCTTCGAAAATCTATCAACAACCACAAATACATAGTCATTACCATGCTTGGTAGAAGGAAGGCCAAGCATACAATCCATGGGGATGGATTCCCAAGGTCGAATAGGAGTAGGTAAAGGAGTGTACATGCCATTCTTCTTAATGGTTGGCTTGGCGATGTCACAAGAAATGCAAGATGTGGTATATTTTCCAACATCATGTTGGAGCTTTGGCCAATAAAAATATTTTTGCAGTATTGCCACTATCTTTTCCACACTAAAGTCTCCTACGACCTTGCTATAATGCATCTCCCAAATCAACTTGGCATGCTCTCTTGAAGGAACACAAAGATGTCACAAATAGAACAACAATCGATTATGAAGGTGGAAGTTTGGAACTAGCTTTCTAGCCATGAACATCTTGTAGGTGGCAATGAATTCCTAATCATTTTCATATAATTGTGGCCCTCTAGAGATCTTGTGCCCATAAGAGTTGAGAATTGTGCTTAATGCCACAATCGGAGGCCAATTGAGGCAATTTGTGACGTGATTGGTGCTATCCTTCTTATATTTAATGTTCAAATATAATTGTTTTAGGTATGTGGACCATTTTTTATGGCAATCCTTCTGCAACTTCCCCTATGTCTACATAAATTGAAGGGGTTGATGATCCATGTCGATGATCATCTCCTTCCCCAAAATATAATGTTTCCATTGCTGGAAGCCCTGCATGATGGAATACATTTCCTTATCATAGGTGGGGTACCTTCGAATAGTATCATAGGGTATTTCACTGTGATATGCCATTGGATGCCCTTGTTGAGTGAGGACTACACCAATCACATAATCAAAAGAATTTGTCTTAATCTAAAATGGTTATTGCAAGTCTATCAAGACGAGGATTGGTGCAGAGTGAAGGCAATGTTTCAGTTCAACAATGTCTTATGCTTTGACTTGGACCAAAAAATATTTGCTTTCACTCCACCCTTGGTAACTTGATTCAAGGGCCAAGTGATATGAGAGAACCCCAACACAACTCTTAGAGAGAAATTGGCAAGGCCCAAGAAGCTTTGAAGCTTTGTTAGATTCCTCGGGGTTGGCCAATCTCGAATGACTTGGATCTTAGCTGGATCCACATACAGACCTTGCTCATGAATTATATAATCCAGATATTGGACCCAGTCCATGCTCAAGGAGCGTTTCTTCAGGTTGGCACATAGCTTGTGTTTTCGTAGGGTTTGAAGGACATGTCGAATATGGTGCAAGTACTCTACTCAAATCTTGTTAAAGATGAGGATATCATCCAAATCTACAACCACGAACGATTTGGTAAAAGGCCACAAGATGTCATCCATCAGCCTCATAAAAGTTGCAAGGGCATTTGTCAACCCGAAGGGCATGACCAACCACTCAAAGAGACCCTCCTTGGACTTGAAGGTGATATTCCATACATTTGTGAGTTCTATTGGAACTTGGTGATAGCCATACTTTAAATCAATCTTGTTGAAGTACTTAGACCCCTTGAGCTAGTCAAGAAGGTCATCAATTCGTGGGATTGGTTACCTGTTCCTAACGTTGATTTTATTCTATACTCAATAATCAATGCAAAGTCTCCAAGTCCCATCTTTCTTCTATATGAATCCAATTGGGCTCCCATAGGGTGAGGAACTTGGTCGAATGTGCCATTTTTGTAGCAACTCTTGGATTTTTCGCTTGATTTCCTCATTTTCCAGAAGAGAGCAGTTCTAGATTGTCCCATTGGGTAAAGGCACTATGAGAGTCACATTGATTGAATGCTTGACTTGACAAAGCAAAGGTACCCCTATGGGTGAGGAGAAGATGTCCCTAAAATATTCCACAACCTTATCGAATTTCTTATGCTACACAGAGGAACTATTTATGGGGGCCATATATGTGGCCACGACCTTCCCCTTGCTTTGAGATCGAATCAAGAAGAAAACAAATTTCTCGGTCTGGGAGATGATCTTACTATATTCTTAGCAGAGATCGAAGAAATGGCAGTTGGCGAGGCTACCTCGGGTATCCTATATAGTTGTATACACGCAGCATGGATTCATACACAACATGACGCTTCCACAAGTATGTTTGGCTTTATAAAACATCGCAAACTTCAAGGGGAGCAACACAACACAATACCTTGTCTGTGAAAGGCTTGATCTTGTAGGGAAGGCGAAACTATTGGCTAATGCGGAGATATCTCCCTTGGTGGAGCCACACAATGGTGTATAGTTGTGGGTGTGGTGTTGTCAGCAGGCCGAGCCACTTAATGACCTTTATTGAGATGAGGTTCTTTTGGTTCCCACTATCGACAATGAATTGCAGTGGAGAATCCTTAACAAACATTTGTGAGTGAAAGAGATGCTCACCCTCCTTCGGATCTTCGGCCTCACTCTTCTTGACCTTGGTGGTGGAAATGGTGGCATTAGGTTCTGCATCAATGATATTTTTCCCCTTCTCAAGTTTATTACAAGGAAAATACCTTCTAGTGGAGGTTATAACAGAGTTTTTTAGCATTATAAATTTGGCAAAAATTGTAAAAAAAAATATCCGCTAAAACATATGTTTGTGATAACAGATGTTTTAGCACAGATTATAATGAAACTTCATCACAATTGAAAAAATATGGGTGGATGGAGGTTTTAGTGGATGTTTTTTTTGTGTGGCGTGCTTCATGGAATAAGTAGCATTGGTGCATTACATATATAAAAGCACCAGGTTGCATACATAACTAAAAGCACTGAGGCGTTGAATGCTAAGAACAACGATGCTTGAAATGTATACCGCCCTGATGCTTATATATCAAAAAGCACCCCGAGGCATTCTTTTAAGGAACAACACTGATTCACATAAAAAAATAATTGCAGTCCCAATGCTTTTGTTTAAAATTCGCAGCGGCGATATGTATTGTTTGTATAAATGCACCGATGCGTTAATGATATAAAAGGATTGGCGATGTTAATTTTAATAATGCACCAGGGCTGGAAATAATATTTTGTAGGACCGAGGTGTTAGTTCTATGAAAGCACTGATACGCTAACAATTACAATGCAATAGGGCGTTAATTGCAAACAATACTAGTGCTTACAGAACTAAATGACCCAATGAGATTGTTTTCTAAAAAGGCACTGGTCATGCAAAAAAGATGCCATCGCGATGCTTTTATGTTATGGACACAGAAGTTTTTTGTATGATATTTTCATTTTTTTTGGAAACATTGACATGTGACAATGCAATTATTGTAATTTTTAAAATTTGTTATTCATTAAAAAAATCGACATATATCTTATAACAGTATTCATATAAATTAAAATTTGATTAGTGCATTTGTACATGATGTTTGGATTAATTTGTTATATTATCAGATTTCACATCTCTTAATTATAATATTTAATCATCCATGTATTTAATCAGTGGTTTAATGTTACACAACAATATTAGATAACGCAATAGAATAAATTAAAATGTATTTTATAATATATCAATAAGAGGCTCTTTGTCATACAAAATGAGATTGTTATTGGTAACCCCTTGTCTTTCAATTGGGACACTATGTCCATTACATTAAACAAAATGTCTTATTTTCACAGACAATTATTTCAAAAAATACAATAGATTGCATTGATATCCAAATAGATTACGATTCTTCACTATAACTATTTTCAGTGCTCGAGCTACTTCCATTAATTGGGTTATTTGGAGGAATGTTTTGTTGACTGCCAATTGTTTTCATCTTCTTGATCTTGTTCCATTTGCAAACATACCAATAAAGTGTAATGAATGTATCTACATTGGTGAGAATAATGAAAATTGAAATAAATAATATACATCAATGTAAATCGAATAACAATGTACCATAGCAAGAAGTGACTCATAAATTGTGCAGATGGTTTCAAAACCAAGTCTCATACCTTGTTGCAACAAGTCTTCTGTTAGCGTAGTTTCATACTTTGTTTCCTGCATGTTTTAAACCCCATTATAAATCATAGATTTAATATAAATGATTTTTTTTTTTTTTCTATTAATTATAAACTTGGAGAAGTAAAACAACATAGATACTTGCAATTTCCACAATTAAGTTTTATATGCTAACATATACGCACAACCCATATTTAACCCAATGTCAATCAATTCTTCTGATGACTCTTCTTTGTATGTTAGCACCTATTTGAAGACATTCAAGAATGGTTGTTGTAAAACAATTTAAAATATACAAAAATGAAACCTTGAGCTGTTATATGGAAATATTAACAATTACTCATAAAATTTGATATCAACTCTTTTCTTCCTCGTCGACCTATTTTATGTTATGAAACCAGCTTCAAGAAAGATAGAAAAGATAGATCAACGCCTTAGAATTCAGCCTCTTTAAGGGGGCAACCTCCTTTACATTACATAAATGAACAATTCTTGGATGATACAAATGACAAAGCCTCCTTTTTATATATAGGAGTCTAAGGAGTCACAATATAACCCTGCCGACCTAACAATAATAATATAAAGCCACAAAAATAACAATAGAGGGATTCTATGGGGCACAATAATAACAATATGGGGGCAATAGGGGCACAAAAATATTAATAAGGGGTGCAACTACCATAGAAATGGGGTAATCACTAGTATTATAGGGACCCAACATGCCCCTCTCCTTCAAAAAAAGTGTTGTCCTCGAGTAGTTTTGGATACTTTTGTATAAAATTCTCATCCTCCCATGTGGAATCTTCCGCAGATAAGTTCTTCCACTTGATAAGATACTCCAAAATTGATCGATTTCATAGCTGTCGAGATCTTGTTTTTATGACTGCTTCCAGTTCCAATATAATTTTTCCTTCCTCGTCCAGTTCTGGCAATATTGTTTGAACTGGGAGCTTGTCGCCTATAACCTTCTTTAAACATGAAACATGGAAAACTGGGTGCAATCGAGAAGCTGCAGGAAGCTCCAATTTGTATGCCATAGTGCCAATCCTTTACAACACCTTGTACGGACCATAACACTTTGGTGATAATTTATTATCCTTCTTAGCTTGCTTGAGGGACATTTTCTTATATGGTTGTAGCCGTAGGAATACCCAATCACCTACATCAAAACTCCTTTTGCTGCGGTGTTGATCTGCCTATTGTTTCATTCTATTCTGTGCCAACACGAGGTTATCCTTTAAGAGTTGGAGGACTTGTTGTTGATGTTCGATGTGATGTTACACTGCCTGAACCTTAGAATTTTC